>JAVYIG010005840.1:0-128904 GCA_035222895.1 Strongylocentrotus droebachiensis
ATTTTGATAATCATATCGTCACGTTTGAAGACGACTAAGCGGGCCTTTTGTCGACAGTGTCGACTCGGAATGTGCCTGTTTATTAGCAAACGTCTGTAAAGTGTCAAATGTTCCATCATACAATATATTGTAAAGATTATTTTTTAATAGGGCAAACATTGGGAACCGTCAAAACAAACATCAGGCCTCAGAGATGGCGCTCATGCTGAGAGAGAAACACATTTTGAAATCATCCGTTAACAAATGTAATCATAACCTAGTGAATATAATTATCAATGTATAAAAGTGGTATACAGTGTTTTTTTCGCTTTCAGGTTCTCTTTATAGGTCCCCCCCCCCACACACACACACACAAGGTACCTTTTGTTGACCCCCCCCCCCCCTCCCCTCCTCCCCCTTTTAAGGCACTGCCAGTGCCTTAAAAGGACGTCACGCGTAGCAGTCCACTATGTCGACGTGCAAATCCAAAAGTCCCTACTATGTCAAAAGCCGAAATGGTCCCATATTACCCTTTTGTTACACGAACTACACTGGGTGCCAGTGATACTTTTATATCTTTGTCAACCACACTTCCTCTATACATCTTCTCATTCTTTCAGCAACAGGGAACATCATATTCACTTCGATCGACATCATCTCTTTCCTTTCCTATTCCCAAATCCCCAAAGGACTGGCTTCAAATCCTTTCAATCCGTTGTCCCGCCCCTATGGAACAAACTCTCTGCATTTCTGAAAACTAAGTACTGACTTGACTTCTTTAAAAAAAGATGTTTTGACAAATATGCCTCTGCCATTCTACATTTATCCTCAGGCTAAGGGCTACTGGCTTGCATTCCCTGGTAGAGTAACGATATAAATGCAGTTATCATTATCATTATCATTAAAATTATTACACTTTGCAACCGACACATCTGAACTGTTCACTTAACCCATTGCCTACTGGAACCGGGTGGTCCCTGTATTAAGCCTATGTGAATCTGAGAATTCAGTATTCAACGAGTTAATGTCTGAGAACGTCCTTGAGAGATAGCCAACTGCACGATCTGAACAATCGTATTCAACCCTTTAGGCCTACACTGACCAAACAGAGTCAAAGTTTCATTCTGATGCTTACTTGATATACTCGAAATTATAAGATAACTGTACATCTTCTAATATTCCATTAAAAGTGATACATGCTCTTTCTATCCTCGCACAGGTACTTAGGGCTCCTTTGACCATAGTAGCTGATGGCACCTTCTCTAAGTTTCGCAAGCAGTTCTCGTCGGCGAGTCCCGAGCAAATGACCAAACCAACATCGTACTTCGTAGCTTTCAAATTGAAGGAGTCGTTTGACTTCAAAGCTCATCATGCTGAAGGGTTCTGGTATGCACGATTACTTTGTCCATTTTTCTTAAAGGCACACTGTCCTACTTGTAGCTACTTGCTCCCTCTATATAGAAAACTTCCCCAATCGGTACCTGTTGGTCCCCCATGATCCTCTTTTTCTTATGTTAAATGAGAGCTGAGTTAATGAGATAGCCACCTGTCACAGTGACCTCGCTGGCTCGCTGGGTGGTCTAATCCCTTCTAGCTGAAGTAGTAAAGCCTGCCTTTAAACGATATAAAATGTACATGACTAATAAAATATTATTAATGGTCTTTTTCAACTAGTATTTGGCGGCCAAAGGGTGACTTTTATTCTTGGTAGATATTTATCCTTCAATAAATAAAATCAATACGTTTCCTTGTACACCTGTTCGTTCTCGCAAATAGTTTTTGTAGAAAAGGGGTAAAGCGATACAATGCAAACATATAAAATAAAATGATGATTTGACCCTGAAGATGATTTTGATAATTAAAGTTCTGCTAGGAAAATATTTCTACCTATTTTTGTTTATACATATCTCGATATCGGTTCGTACATGACATTTCTAGCAAAATGCAAACTTCTCAACCGATACATTTTGTATAATATATAGAGGAATGAAAAGGTCATATTATTAGCTGGTTTGTTTATGAAATGTTATACATTTTAATTACCTTCATGATATATTTTGCAGGTCTTCTGGGTGCACCAGTTGGTCGGGAAAAGGGACCATTACGGTTACAGTGATTTAGTTTGCTGTCCTCTTCCCCGGCAGCCAACTGATGCACTCATAGGACCTCCAGGAAGACTGTGCATTTATAATTGACATTCTCTTAATGTTTGTTTAGCTATATTTACATTGTTATATTTGTTGTGAATTGCCGAATAAATAATAAATAAATAAAATATCTTTAATTGTATTTTTAAACAATGATGTAGGTGTCATTCCACACCGACAATTTTATACCGGATCGCTCCGGATACACTCCGGCTGATGATGGATATCGACACTTCGGTTCAACCGAAGAATCCTAAGCAGTTTATCATGGAAACAATCTATCCGGAACTCCCAGGTAACCGCTACCATTCTTCCTCACTGGCACAAATGATCGATCTTGATCTTGAATATAATGTCTCATATTTTCTAAAAGTATTAAGATTCAGCATTAAAGGTACTATATCCCTTTTGCAGCCAACCTCAAATTCTGTAAAACTTTGCAGCAATTATGAATATGTCATGTATGTCCTATCTGTGAAATGTAAACATAAGCAGTGTCCTAATATTCAAATTATGCAAGGAAACCAGTTTACTCGCTAGACTTCACTGTCAGACACTATAATTGAGTGAGTGACTTGCTTTTTGTCTTCTTTGGTAATAACATACATAACATGAGCTGTAAAGGGTAGATGAGCATTGTTTTGTCTACATCAATAACCCACTTCTTGTGATGGCCAAAATTAAACTGATTGAATCTTTGCGCAGCATAAAACGTATGACCATTCGTACCCATGGTCTGAACATCAAGACTATTACTTACTGGCTCTATAGCTCCTAAGTCGATTTGACAACTAATAGTAGTTATTTTCCCACTTGAAGACATTCTCAAGCCCCACCTGTTTTAGGGAAGTTCTAAATTAGTATTATCTTTCAAATGCTGTTGGAATTTAACCTTTTCATTTTGTTAGCCTGCAAATGGGACATAGTACCTTTAAATTACATAATGATGACATTCCTATTATATTTTAAAACAAATGTATAGCATTTGTTAAACTAAGTGAATAAGATATAGCTTTTCGTTGGTTTAACACACGCCTCCATCGGCTTAAGTAAAAGAAACCTGATGATTTTTTTTTCTTTTTCTTTATCTTTCTTTTTTTGGGGGGGTTACCAAAACTGCATTCGCGCTTTAAAATATGACGCTAAGGTTTGAATATGTAAATGTCTGTTTAAGGTACTAAGGTGCTTAACACTCACTCTTAATTTCAGAGCATCTCAAGAAAGCGGTAGGACCAGCTATGGAGAACGATTCTGTTCGTATTCGCATTGTTCCTACTTACTACATCCCTTCTGCGCCTGTGCAGAAACCCGGTTCCCTGTTGCTAGGTGACGCTCTCAACTGTCGTCATCCTTACACGGCTAGTGGCATGACGGTTGCCTTCAAGGATGTCAAATGCTGGGCTGATCTCCTAGAGGGGATTGAATCACTAGGTGAGTCGATCAGTAAAGAGCGGATTCAGGATTTGTTAAAGAGGAGGCACAAAATTTCTAAGGAAGACTTCCAAGATTTGGTGATTAGCAAAAGGAAAAAAACAGGGATCATCTGCGGGTCTTTTTTATTAAATTAATGTTTGATAAGCGAAATACTTAAAAGCAATCACCTCAAGAAAAGGAGGGAGTTTAATTTCGGACTCAAAACAAACAGCAGGCAGATCAACATTTCTTGAAGTAAACTTTATTTTTATCAGTTCCCGCACTAAATAAGCAGTCGTATCTCTTGCAGCATTTATTCTGGCCCTAATCGGCCCTTCCAATGCGACAATGTTAACGTTAATATCGTATTATCGTGATCATGTTTTGTTTTCTCTTGATTTCAGCTACTTTGAATAAGTTTAGGAAGCCACTCAATACAGATTTTGGCATGTTAACCCTGTAATAACACTGAGTAACATTTTAATCACTTTATTACTTATCACATCACAAATTTCACAACTCGTTATTATTTGTTGTAGAAATAGACTAAAAATCAAATACAGAATAGGCCTTTATCAAAACCGTTACATAAAAGTTATTAAAACCGCAAACATATTCGGTACCTGGTCCTGCTATTCCACGCTGTAAACCACATTATAACCCACACTCTTACCCACGTTTTGACCCACATTCTAACGCCCATTATAACCCACACTCAAACACAAATTTTAACCCACATTCTAAACCTGACAGATGACAAAGAGGCGATGGCTGAAGCACTCAATTTCTTCCAGAAGCAACGCCGCTCTGCTCACGCCCTGGCTATTCAACATCTTTGCTCAGTGCATCAGAACGATCCTCTTCACAAAAGACAGTAAGAAAGGCTGCACCCTAAAGAAAGTTGTCCTCTGGTTCTTTGATAAATGTAATGGTTTCGACTTTAGAATGGGCACTCTTTGCTTTTTCCTTGATTTATAAAGAGAAATTACTGAGTCATCTTAGTAATTTACTGACTGAAGGGATAAAAGTGAAGGGTAAAAGATTTGTTATCTCCAAAAAATTGTTCTTCCATTCTCTTCCTCTCCTCTCCCTCCTCCCCCCCCCCCCTCTCTCTCTCTCTCTCTCTCTCTCTTTTTTTTCTTTCTTTCTTTCTCCCCTACACTCTCTCTTTCTCACATATTATCTCTCCCTCTCTAACAACATAATAAATTATTCCGTACCTCCATTGTCTTTTCTATCTCTCTCCCTCTCTCTACCTATTCTCTCTCTTGCTCACCTATCCACTCTCTCTGACGGACACCTGAGTGTCCAGGAAAAGGAAACCGAAGTTTCATGGTAAATTACTCAATGTTCCCAAACATGTTTTAGTAATGCATACATCACTTCAAAGCCCGATTTCTCTTCTTTCATATGACACCAAAAATATAATTCATAAATCGCGCTTGAGTTCAGACAGTCTGAAGTGACGGTGTCAAAAACCAGTTGTCCAAAATAAGCGAATGTCTGTCCCGTTTATTTCATCATGGTTTTTAAGGAAAAGTAACCTCTAATGATTTATCATGATTTTTAAATCGAATTCTATTCATTTCATCTTAGTTTATTGATATTCGTTAGTTATCGTGTAATTGGACGATCATTGTGCTATTGCGGAGGAAAAACATTAAACTCAATTTTTGTCAGGATACTTGTCAAAGCTTCGGCTTGGAGGTTACCACTATGTCTTGCTTGGTGGAGAATGCTTGGACGGACCACTGCGTATTTATGGCGGGTAAGTATTAAAGATACTTTGTCCGTTTTGCAGCCAACATCAAATTCTGTAAAAATTTGCAGGAATTATGAATATGTCATGTATGTCCTATCTGTGAAATTTAAGTGTTAGCAGTGTCCTAATATTCAAATTATGCAAGGAAACCCGTTTTCTCGCAGGACTTCCCTGTCAGACATTATTGAGTGACTGACTGGCTTTTTTTCTTCTTTGGTAAAAACATACATAAAATGAGCTGTAAAGGGTACATGAGCATTTGCTTACATCAATAACCCACTTCTTGTAATGGCCAAAATTAAACTAATTGAACCTTTGCGTAGCACAAAACGACCATTCGGTACAATGGTCTGAAAATCATACTATTACTTACTGACTTACTCACTTAAGTCGATTCGACAACTAATACACATTATTTTCCCACTTACAGACATTTTCAAAATAAATTAGTATTATATTTCAAATGCCGTTGGAATTTGACCTTTTTACTTACAGTAGCAAACAAAATGCTTTCAATAAAAACAAATATCATATTGGGAACAAAGTTCTAATTTTTTCCCTTCTTGCCCTTAGCTTGGAACCTCGACCAACCTTGCTGCTCTATCACTTTCTGGCCGTAAATCTGTACACCGCTTACTACATCTTCAAATCGGCACCGTGGTACGCCAAACCTCTTGCTCTCCTGGACGGCCCGCTCGTCTTCATTCGCTCATCTGTTATGTTCTTCTCCCTTTGGCTTTCTGAATGCAAATCCGTGACTCAGTCCTAGCATAGCTCTCCTGGACGGCCCGCTCGTCTTCATTCGCTCATCCGTTATGTTCTTCTCCCTTTGGCTTTCTGAATGCAAATCCGTGACTCAGTCCTAGCATGGCCCTCCTGGACGGCCCGCTCGTCTTCATTCGCTCATCTGTTATGTTCTTCTCCCTTTGGCTATCTGAATGCAAATCCGTGACTCAGTCCTAGCATAGCTCTCCTGGACGGCCCGCTCGTCTTCATTCGCTCATCTGTTATGTTCTTCTCCCTTTGGCTTTCTGAATGCAAATCTGTGACTCAGTCCTAGCATGGCCCTCCTGGACGACCCGCTCGGCTTCATTCGCTCATCCGTTATGTTCTTCTCCCTTTGACTATCTGAATGCAAATCCGTGACTCAGTCCTAGCATAGCTCTCCTGGACGGCCCGCTCGTCTTCATTCGCTCATCCGTTATGTTCTTCTCCCTTTGGCTTTCTGAATGCAAATCCGTGACTCAGTCCTAGAAACCTAAACTGTACCCTAGACTTTGAAATGTGTTGTTCCGTGCAGTGAAATCGGTTGGTAATGTTTAAGGCAGTTTTCAGTTGCCACAGGAAAGAGCAAATCAGTGAAGGATTTTGAGTAGTTTAAATTTACACACCTCTAAAAATTACTTGTATATGATGTAGCCTCCAAACTAAAGAATATTTGATATGAGTTTCAAAGAGTAACATTAAGTAGTTGAGAAATGCTCTCTCCCTAGTCTTAACATGTTTTCAGGAGATTTCACTATTAAACGAATATGTATATTGTGTACGATTTAAAACTTTCCATTTAGGATCTTTGGAAGAAGATGAGGCTGCACCTGCACCTTCACATAAGGGGTTTTCTTTTATTTAGGTATTTAAAAATTTGCCCCAGAAATACCTTTGTGAAAAAGACGAGAGGACTTGTAGTATATACTTAAAGGATATTAGTGAAATGAGAAGTAGCGATATATTAGCTTTACACATGATCATCATTCTACAGGAAGTAATTCTAAATAATTTCTTCATTTAGATTTTACTCTATATAATTATATTCAGAAGAAAAATGTATGGAATTTTTTTTTTTACTATATTCATTGCCATCTCACATTCTGTCATAAATGGAATATATTTGCATATCTGCATTATTTAATCGGTTTATTAATCGGTGTATTAATCGGTGTATTACAGGATTATCTTACGGGCATGGATAACTAAGAGGAGCAAAATAAAAGTGAATGAGAGATGTATCACTATTTGATATATGCCAACATGTAAATGACATATTAGGTTAACCAGTCATGATGTCTATAGTCTACTGTATAAGGTTTAGAAATGTTATTTTAGTTAATTTCTTGAAAGTCTTTGCGATCGTGTACGAAACAAAATAAAACGTTAAGTTTTTCTTTTTACTGTGGTTTTCTGTAATTGTTCTTTCTTTTTTCTTCCTTTTTTCTATCGCCTTAGTCAAGTCTTTCAAAAGGCACATTAAGGGTGCACATCTTTATTGAATTCAAGAATAAAACGGCTTGCCATATAGACACGCATGATCAGTGGACGTTCACGCCGTTTTCGTCCACTCAATCTTAAAGTCCCTAGTGTCTTTCATGTGTGACTCGATTATTTCAGGATTTCGTATTATAATAGCGCCAGCTACGACAAGTAGTCAACATTGGAATATCAGCACACAATCTTCTTAAGAGGTACATGCACTCTCCAGCCTCACAGAAAACAAACGCTTACCTAGTTACAGTACTCACTGGTGTACACATATAGCAATTGCAAGAATAAGATAAGTGGAGCTTCACGCCCTGTAAAAACTATTATATTCCACATACTAATAATCTTGCACTACGATTGGTCATAAGTAAATCACGTGATCAAAGATAGTTCGCCCATCATTGATGGGAGAAGCAAAAAGTTCGTTGCCCTTTGTAGATAGTACTATTATCTACAAAGGGCAACGCACTTTTACTAAAGATAGAGGTACTATCTACAAAGGGCAACGCACTTTCACTGAAGATTATCCAAAAGCGCACTAAAATAGGCGTAATTAAGCGCGCATTACCAATGAGCGCAATTAAAGCAAACACATGCGCGCACCGTAACCTCAAGGGGTTGGGTTAAACTTTTAACCTTTTTGGTGTGAATTTGGGCCTGGTGTCTTTCATGTAGATGCATACACGTCCTTTTTCTTGTTGTAGTTATATTGTTTTTAGATGTGGAATATAAAGCAAATAATCACCTTTTGCTTTCAGGCGATGGCAAACTATCACTTCCTCGTCGAACAGAATGTATACGCTATCTTTCCTCAGATTTAAATACTGTAAATTACTATGGTCTGACGATAAATTAGATTCTGATGACATGAGTATGTATCACAAGAAAATCAAGCAACTTCAAGAGTAAAATATAGTGTACAAATAGTTTATTTAAGAGCCATCGGCTCAATATAAATAAACATGCAAATAAATGACAAAGTAAGTGATTTGGAATCACTATGAAATTAGAGTATAGGAGTATATCCCAACACTGTATATATCGTCTTATCGGTACTCGATTATATCCCAATGTATCACTCCATACTTCCCGGTTCCAACACTTATATATTTCCCAAGGAAAGTAGATTACCTGATGACCAAGTCATCCTTTGAGGTATAACATACACCTTCAATCATCCACTGATTCTAGCCCGGTCCTTGCATATAAAGTAAACTGCCGATTTAGAGTTTGTAAATACCACCTGTTTCTGAATAGGCGGAACGAAATACTCTGGGTGTATGTAGTAACCCGGTGCGATGATGCATGACCTGCTAAGCCTGACCGGCGTATACGACAGCACTGGGCGTTGACTCAACGACTTGACGCGAGTAGGTTGCCTGAGCGTGCCGACTACGAACACATGTCCATTCATTGATGGTGCCTAGGATTATGGCTACGAGCCCAGCTTGTCCCTAAAAGAATTAAATGGAAACCAAAATAGCCAACCATCTACCAAAATAAACACGATAGCTATAGCGATGTAAATCCTAACTATTTACAACAATCATTTACAATCTCTAGAGCTTGGCTTCACTGACATAAACCACTAAAATAGGCGACATTTATAAATGACCATGTACGGTATCTTTCATCTAGAAATTAGAAAATAACACGTGTGTCTTTACATATAGTTATACATGTATAACTTTTCAGTATAATACAATTTCTTAAACCTCATATATTCTAAGCAAACAAACTAATCAAGGTTAAGTCTTCCTTATTTAACAAGCAAGATAAAACACAAAAATCCATTATCTTGTAGTACATGAAAAATATCTTTCTCTTTATGAAATGTATGAAACTATAACCTTCCCTCCAGATAATTACAAATAAGGTAACACATTTATTTATGTAACTTACAGTTCCGATGTTCAAACAATGATTCAAGATGAGGCGAGGGCTGATGAGGCTTCTACCACGTCGGCCTGTGCTGCCTGGTTCTTGCCTGGTCCCATAGTATAGGGAAAGTCTATGCCAGCAACAGCATGCTTAAAGCCTGTGGCTGTATCATTTACCTTCGTGGCCAACACCCCTCATTCACTCCCAAAATCAGACCAAATTCTGAAAGGTCTGACCCTCTCGAGATCTCATATGCCATCTGATTAAACCTCCCTAACTCTTCCATCCACTTTGGCTCTCTCAATAACAACCTCAACATTCTTCGTATTCCTCTCATGCCAAAACTGTCCTATTAACATTCTCCTCATCCTTTCCACACACACAAACAAAGACAGACACCTGCTCTACTAGAGACCCCAGTTAGTTGACCTAGTAAATTGCCACCAACAACATCTATTCAACTAACACCTGTCCATTACATTCTCTGCTTAAAAAGGAAATCCCAGTCACATTGTGACATATCTCCCCTTCCTTCAAGAAATTTATATAATTTCAGAAAAAGTTTCAGAGTGGTTTTCTCATTCTATACGAGGAAAATTTGTTTAAAGGAAATTACAAAGATCATTAAAATTATTAAAAGAAAACCTTCTGTTCCTGCTTTACTTGAAATCAACTACTGGTATCTGGTATCCTACTTAAGTAGTCTGCACCGACGTTTTCACTGCCCTTGATAGCTGTGATGCTAAACTGGTACGGTTGAAGCGCCAGAGCCCATCTCAGAATCCTTGAGTTCGCGACTTTTGATTTCGCGATACACTGCAGTGGCTGGTGATCGGTTTCTAGTTCAAAATGCTTGCCGTAGAGGTAGGGTTCGAACTTCTGAACACCCCAGACTACTGCTAAGCATTCACGTTCCATAACACAGTAGCGCTGCTCTCTTGGGAGAAGTTTCCTACTGGCGTAGGCGATAGGGAACTTCTTCCCTTCCGTCTCTTGTAGCAGAATTGCACCGAGACCATGATCTGAGGCATCAGTCCTCAGGATGAAAGGAAGATCTAAGTCCGGAAGATGGAGGATGGGTTCACTAGCAAGTTTCTTCTTCAAGGTAGTGAAAGCTGCCTCTTCCGCATCTCCCCATTTCACTAGAAGTGGCTCTCCTTTCTTTGTTCGGTCAGTCAGTGGTACTGCTAATGCTGCGAAGTTGGGAACAAACCGCCTGTAATAACCCACAAGACCTAGAAAGGATCGAAGTTGCTTTTTGGTCTTAGGTCTCGGAGCTCCTTGAACTGCATCGACTTTGTCTTGCACTGGTCGAAGCTCCCCTTGACCTATTCGATGACCAAGAAATTCGATACTTACACATCCTACTGTGCACTTAGTAGGCCTCGCCGTCAAGTTTGCTCTCCTCAGTCTCTCGAACACCTCACGGAGGGTATCTAAATGCTCCTCAAAACTTACTGTATGGATCAAAATATCATCAATGAAATTGTCTACACCATGCAAGCCACGGAGCAAAACCCTCATGATACGACTAAAGCTTGCCGGAGCATTAACTAGCCCAAATGGCATGCTTCGAAATTGATACAAACCATCCGGTGTCACAAATGCGGTCAATTCCTTGGCTTCCTCTGTTAAGGGTACTTGCCAATACCCTTTGGTTAGATCAATCTTTGTGAAATACTTGGCCCTAGAAAGTTTTGCAAATATTTCTTCCTGATCAGGTATTGGTTCTGCATCAGTTACGGTAACTTGATTTAACTTACGATAATCACAACAAAACCTGATCGTCTCATCTTTCTTCTTTACCAAAACTACCGGGGATGCATAAGGAGAAGACGAGGATTCAACTATGCCAACGTCTATCATCTTCTGAACCTCCTCCTTCACCTTACCTCGCAAAGCATGTGGTAATGGGTACGGTTTACTCTTAATGGGTTCCTTACTGACGAGTTTAATGTCATGCTTACCTAAGTTTGTCAATCCCGGCATATCAGTCAAAACTTCTTCATACTCCCGTAAAAGAGAGTTGACCTCCTCACGCTGGTTATCATCTAGATGTGGACTGATCTGCACATCTTTGAGAGATTCTGTTGGGGTAAGATTGGGGAGATGAAGAATATCCTTTCTCGAAGAATGGTTTACATCTTCATTCTCTCCTTCGCTACATTCCTCAGACAAGCCATCATCCACAACAGAGACACCAGCAACATCAAACCCACCTGCACTCTCCTCTCTCCTGTAGTACTTCTTCAGAAGATTTGCATGGAAGGTTTTTATCTTTCCATCCTTATCAATTCTGTAGTCCATTTGTCCTTTCTTCTCTACCACCTTGAAGGGTCCTTTCCAGTGCATCAACAATTTGTTGTTGTCACTCGGAAGTAGAAGAAGGACTTCATCATCAACTTCAAACTTTCTCTCCTTTGCTTTCTTATTGTACTGTCTCCTGTACCTCTCTGCCGATTTGCTGAGATTCTGTTGGGCAACTTCACAAGTCAATTGCAGCCTGTCTTTCAGATCCAATACATACTGATATGTAGTCTTGGTATCCGGTTCATCAACCTCTCCAGTCCACAGCTCCCGTAGGATAGCAAGAGGGCCTCGAACTGCTCTCCCAAACAGGAGTTCAAAGGGTGAGAATCCCGTACTCTCCTGCACTGACTCTCTGTAAGCAAACAAGAGGGGGTTCAAATACCTACCCCAGTCCTTGGGTCGTTCTTCACACATCTTGCGGAGCATAGACTTCAAGGTACCGTTGAAACGTTCAACCAGCCCATTGCAAGCGGGATGATAGGGTGTAGTCGTCATCTGACGGATGGAGAATAGACGACTGACTTCCTTCATCAACTCTGATGTGAATTGGCTGCCCCGGTCTGTCAACACCTCTCGTGGTATCCCCACCCTGGAGTAGATGTCCATCAGTGCCTCTGCAACTGTCTGTGCATCAATCCTGCGAAGTGCTACTGCTTCTGGGTAACGTGTAGCATAGTCTACAACGGTAAGAATGTACCGATTACCTTTACTAGTAGCAGGTTCTATCGGTCCAACCAGGTCCATCGCCACACGTCTAAAAGGTTCATCGATGAGAGGGGTTGATCCCAGAGGCACCTTCGTGACCTTCCCCTTAGGCGAAGTACGCTGACATGGTCCACATGACCGACAATACCGCACTATATCTGCATGCATACCTGGCCAGAAAAAGTGCATCAAAATCTTATCACGGGTCTTTTTAGTTCCAAAATGACCACCGAGAATAGACTCATGAGCGAGTCTCATTACCTGTCCTCTCAACTTAACAGGCACCACTATTTGCAAGATATTGTCCGCTCCAGGTTTCAAGTCTACGTATTCTCTGTACAGCACTCCCTTGTTGTAGAGAAAACGAGAAGAGTTTCCTTGCCGACTTATCTTCCTTTCTCCACTTCCAGCGAGTTTCCTGGAAGCGTCCAGTGCATTGTCCTCCTTCTGGGCCTGGATTAGATCATCCACAGACACAATGTCATCCAGTGAATCCGGTACTTGAAGGGGAGGCCTCGTACGTCCTGCCTGCCGCTTCTGTCCTCTTGTCTCTACTGCGTTGGCCTGATGATCTTTTGGCTTCCAGTCTTGGTCTGGGTCAGCTGGTTGCCGGGCTCCATAAATGTTCCCTAGTACAATATCATAAACGGGGGTTAGCACACACAAAGCTTCTGCCTTACCCGTGAAGAAAGGTGTATCTAGCTCGATCGTTGCAACTTGGAAGGTTCTGATCGTCCGATCAATGAGCAAGCAAGTCCGCTGTTCTCCAGTGAACTGCTCCTCCGACACCAAGTCTCGCCGAACAATGACAGTCGTACAACCGCTGTCACGTAGAACATCCACGAGCTTCCCGTTCACCATTCCCTTGAGGACTGGCATCTCTACCGGTGAACCACTCGCTGCTGCTGATAGTACCGGGAGGGTGTCGCCAGATGCTAGCTTCACTCCGGTTCCATCTTCGGTGAGGTTTTCTCTCACGATGAGACTCAAACCCTTCGAGTCATCTGGATGAGCTGTCTCTCTTGAATCAGTAGGTCCTGCTGCAGCATCATGTCTGGCTGATGTATCATCTGCTGACCTGCCTTTGACGAGACTTGATCCCATCTCACGTCGACCTTTCTTTACACTTGGGCAGTTGAAAGAAAGATGTCCAAATTTATTACAAGTGTAACATTTCTTGTTCGAAAGATTAGAGTTGGTTGGATTCTCCGACCTACTTGATCTTTTATCACCACTTGAACTACTTGTAGTAGAACTGTTTGGACTCTTAGTATTATTTGAACTGTTAGAACTGGACTGCTGGGCTTTCACCCTTCTTACCCTCAAATCTGTATGAGCATCATTATATTGATCAGCTAGAGTTAATACTTCTGTAAGCTTTCCAGGATGACGTTCCTTAACGAACATTAGTAATTCCTTACTGCTTGTGTTAAATATCTGTTCCTGGATGAGCAGGCTCTTCAGACCTTCAACACTGTCATCATAAGAGCTAAGATCAATCCATCGATCTAAGTATTTCTCAATTCTATGGGCATATTGAACGTAGGTTTCCCCCTGATGGAGTTTAGCATACCTAAACTTAGTCCTATACCCTTCTTCCGTAAGATCATATCCTTTTAGAAGTGAGGATTTAACTATGTCATACTCCTTAACCTGGGAAACTGTAAGCCTTGAAATAATATCCAAAGCCTTACCCGACATCAAAGCACAAATTGCGAGTGCCCAATCTGACTTATCCCACCCTACAATTACGGCATGTCTCTCAAACCTAGACAAATAACTGTCAATATCATCCTTTCCTTCTTGGAAAACTGGAAGAGGAGGAATACTGGGCCTACTACGTGGGTGCCCCGACTGTGACCTAGGTCCCGTCCCATTAGTTTTCCTTAGTTCCTCTAGTCTAATCTGTTGAGCTACTACTTCAGCCTCGGCACTCCTTGCCGCCGCTCGTTCATCTCTAGCTTCACGCACACACTCATCAACATATGTTCTCAATTCATTCCCCTCCAACTTAAACTCTTTCCCTTGTGTAATAAACTTATCTCTCTCCATACTGCAGGCCACACCAAGGTAAATTTACAAACCTGCCAAATGTAGACAATTTATGCAGCGCACACGTCACCACGCACTCAGCTCTGGCACAGGCACGTAGAGAAACCTCCCTGCCCCGACCTGCACTTGCACCACCGTCCGAACAGTCTTGAACCTACAATCACTGTAAACTGGAGAGAAAATCAAGTTTTCATTATTACACAAAGACAATCACAAGACATATTAACCAATGATAACAATCTAATCATTATAACCTAACCTATCAAATAGACAAAATATTGTGTCTCTTCGTGGTCACCAATATGTCAGATTTAAATACTGTAAATTACTATGGTCTGACGATAAATTAGATTCTGATGACATGAGTATGTATCACAAGAAAATCAAGCAACTTCAAGAGTAAAATATAGTGTACAAATAGTTTATTTAAGAGCCATCGGCTCAATATAAATAAACATGCAAATAAATGACAAAGTAAGTGATTTGGAATCACTATGAAATTAGAGTATAGGAGTATATCCTAACACTGTATATATCGTCTTATCGGTACTCGATTATATCCCAATGTATCACTCCATACTTCCCGGTTCCAACACTTATATATTTCCCAAGGAAAGTAGATTACCTGATGACCAAGTCATCCTTTGAGGTATAACATACAACTTCAATCATCCACTGATTCTAACCCGGTCCTTGCATATAAAGTAAACTGCCGATTTAGAGTTCGTAAATACCACCTGTTTCTGAATAGGCGGAACGAAATACTCTGGGTGTATGTAGTAACCCGGTGCGATGATGCATGACCTGCTAAGCCTGACCGGCGTATACGACAGCACTGGGCGTTGACTCAACGACTTGACGCGAGTAGGTTGCCTGAGCGTGCCGACTACGAACACATGTCCATTCATTGATGGTGCCTAGGATTATGGCTACGAGCCCAGCTTGTCCCTAAAAGAATTAAATGGAAACCAAAATAGCCAACCATCTACCAAAATAAACACGATAGCTATAGCGATGTAAATCCTAACTATTTACAACAATCATTTACAATCTCTAGAGCTTGGCTTCACTGACATAAACCACTAAAATAGGCGACATTTATAAATGACCATGTACGGTATCTTTCATCTAGAAATTAGAAAATAACACGTGTGTCTTTACATATAGTTATACATGTATAACTTTTCAGTATAATACAATTTCTTAAACCTCATATATTCTAAGCAAACAAACTAATCAAGGTTAAGTCTTCCTTATTTAACAAGCAAGATAAAACACAAAAATCCATTATCTTGTAGTACATGAAAAATATCTTTCTCTTTATGAAATGTATGAAACTATAACCTTCCCTCCAGATAATTACAAATAAGGTAACACATTTATTTATGTAACTTACAGTTCCGATGTTCAAACAATGATTCAAGATGAGGCGAGGGCTGATGAGGCTTCTACCACGTCGGCCTGTGCTGCCTGGTTCTTGCCTGGTCCCATAGTATAGGGAAAGTCTATGCCAGCAACAGCATGCTTAAAGCCTGTGGCTGTATCATTTACCTTCGTGGCCAACACCCCTCATTCACTCCCAAAATCAGACCAAATTCTGAAAGGTCTGACCCTCTCGAGATCTCATATGCCATCTGATTAAACCTCCCTAACTCTTCCATCCACTTTGGCTCTCTCAATAACAACCTCAACATTCTTCGTATTCCTCTCATGCCAAAACTGTCCTATTAACATTCTCCTCATCCTTTCCACACACACAAACAAAGACAGACACCTGCTCTACTAGAGACCCCAGTTAGTTGACCTAGTAAATTGCCACCAACAACATCTATTCAACTAACACCTGTCCATTACATTCTCTGCTTAAAAAGGAAATCCCAGTCACATTGTGACAGATAGCTACATCCTGATCGCCTCGGAAGTGATAGTTTGTCCCATCACCTTCACCAACGGTTATTATTTGCTTATTATATCCCACATACAAAGAATCTTGCTCTACGATTGGTCAAAAGTAAATTACGTGATGAAAGATAGTTCGCCATTATTGATGGGAGAAGCAAAAAGTTCTTTACACTGTGTAGATAGTACTACTATCTACACAGTGCAACGCACTTTCATTGAAGATAGAGGTACTATACACAGGGCAACGCACTTTCACTGAAGATTATCCATAAACGCACTACAACAGGCGTAATTAAGCGCGTATTACCAATGAGCGCAATTAAAGAAAACACATGCGCGCACTGTACCCTCAAGGGGTTGGGTTAAACTTAAAACATTTTGGTGTGAATTTGGGCCGAGGTGTCTTTTATGTAGATGCATACACGTCCTTTTCTTTTTGTAGTTAAATTGTTTTAGATGTGGAATATAAAGCAAATAATCACCTTTTGGTTTCAGGCGATGGCAAACTATCACTTCCTCGTCGATCAGAATGTATACGCTATCTTTCCTCAGCTTCGCTTCGGAAAGATAGCTACATCCAGATCGCCTCGGAAGTGACAGTTTGTCCCATCACCTTCACCAACGGTAATTATTTGCTTACTATATTACATTTAGGTGAACAAATAATGAAAGTGGATGAATTGTGCACGAAACAACATGAAAATCTTTCGGGAAAGAAGAATGCATTTTTGGTGTGCTCAAGCAAAGATTTCCCGCCTTAGTGTTTACCTTTCGTATCCAAATAGCGAGGCGACCTAGCGTCAAATGTAAGCCTAACTGTTCATTTTGTGATAAAAGTGTCAAGTTTTGCAAACATGTGGTTCAACATAGTTCAACTGGAGGTCTAGCCACCTCATATCCGGGACCTGTGGCCCTTTGTGTCTATTTTTTTCTAAATGGTCCTCTAACGGTACTTTTTACCTGTATGTTTTTGTCAAAATAATATATATCGTTTTATCAAAATTGAAATTAATGAACTATGTTGAAATCATACTTCTAATTTCCAGTCCTAAAATCATGCAAATAAGTTTTTGGTGAGTTTTGTTCAAATAAAGGCCCAATTTATAGAAGATTAAAAAAAATGTTTTAATTAAAAAAAGGGGATGATAAATGAAAACGTTTGGATATGTTTCAATTTCCAAGCTCTCGCCATATTCAAGCCAGTAATGGCCTCTGATATATTGGCAGATTGCCAAAATGTATATTACCGCTTGTTATGTCCTTTGTTAATGAATAAAAATGATTCTATTCAGATAACTGCATCTCCCTTCCTCTTTTTGAAGAAAGAAAAATGATTACAATTCCATGATTTCCTCTCGATGGAAGTAACTTATTTTCAGGCAAATATTAAAACATATTGCTGAAAAACTATATCGTATTGTACTTCTGAAATCACTGTTTATTTATTACTAAAGTAGCCGCGACCTTTCAAAGGTGATTGTACTTTTCATTCATCGAATGAACGAATGTTGACTTTTTTCCTTCATCCAAAATGGTTTCCTCTTACAACAAAATGGTTTCCGGGATACAGGAAACAAAACGAACATTAACCTTCCGTATTTTTGTATTGAACGAGATGGGTCGGAAACACTGATTTTTGTGATAATAATCCCCTTGTTTACACCAAGAAAATCACACTTTGTTAGAATCGAATGGTAAAGTAATTATCAATACGAAAATAGGGAAGTATCGTCTTAGCTGCTTTGCTTTTAAGTTTAAGTCCTTCTCTTCAGATTGATAACATTTCGGTAAAGGTACAGACCGAATATATTTGCGATACTTTTGGTCTCGCGGGCCTTTTGACAACTTGTTGGGTGTGGTTCACCAGACTGGTATTATTTTGTGGGTGTGTCGGTCTCAAGGAATGACCTCATTTGTTTGGATTTAATATTTCCATGGAATTCCACAGGTCTTACAAGTTTTAGGTCGGTGTTTTTTTTTTCATAGGTAAAGGGGAAATTGAACCGTTAAACGTTGACCTGCGTCTTAGCATGAAAATCACAGAAGCGAAAAAGTGAAAGTGTAAAAAAAATTAGAGGGACTGTCAACAGTTATTACATTTATTAATAGCCGCACAGTCCCTTTATCCGTTTATTTGCTCTGCAAGAAAATGATAATGAATGCTTTATCTAAGGGTAAAATACAGTGGCTTTTTATTTGTTAATAATACGAAACGAATATATTTTGCATTTATAGGGAAATTGTGGCGTCTTTGATATTCATACTCCTAGCAGTATGGTTATGAAAAAAGTGTTTCCGTACATCTTTAAATAAACTATTTTAAAAATGCCAAGTTGCTTCAATAAAATGAATATAAGCTTTTAGCCCATTAAAAACAACATAAACTGTCATAAGTGTGTATGTTAATGATATACCTCCTGATCTTCTTTGACTTTCATTTTTCCCGGCTATAAAGGAGGAGCTACAAAACAACTATTCCTCCTTATGTATGATAAATATCACTATTCCCAGTATTGCTGAATGCGATATCTTCATCGTTTCATTTTTACTGGCCTCATTATACATCTCATGGCATCGTGGTTTTACTAACAAAATTAATGCTACCTGTTTCTTATAAAGCACTTTACCAATAGCTGTCTAAACTGCTTACAGTAGTATTATCACTCCAGTTACTATTCTGCACATTTGGTGCACATTTTGCAATCCTTGGGGAACATTCCAGCTAGTCGCCTTTTTTACGGGCGCACACATGATAATGTAACCACAATGACGTTCTCATCTAAAGGATATCCATTTAGCCCCCTGGGTGGAGTGAAGCAATATAGATTTTTGTTTAAATGCCTAGCTCTTATGACATTAGTGCCGTGCCGGGACTCGAACCAAGGACCTTTTCATTTACAGTCAAGTGATTAAACCACTCGCTTGCTATACACCTCTACTTGTTACGATTGCACATTTTCCTGACCCTATAATTATCACATAATCAATATCTGACAAACTTTCGGAAAGTCATGTGACAACATTTCATCGATTCCATTAGCAGCTAGCAAATAGAAATGATTAGGCATTGAGCAATTTAAATCATAATTACAAATTACAGTGTTCGAAAAGTCTTTCAAATGATTTGCTTCACTATCTCTCTCTCTCTATCTCTTTCTTTCTCTCACTCTATCTTTGTCTCTCGCTCTTTTCATTTCTCTATTTTTCTCTATATCTCTCTAAATGTCTCTTTCTCCACCCAATCTCCACTTCTGCTCTCTCTCCCTCTCTTTCTCCCTCTCTCTCTCTCATACGCAACCCCTCATGCACACAGTCATTTTCTATTATTCAAACTTTCTTGTATTTCTCTATCTATTTCTGAATCTTTATTCACCTATCACGCTTTCTTTTTATACCCCCCCCCCCCCCCTCCCCTCCCTCCCTGTTTCCCCGCCACTATTTATTTGGGTATTGTCCTCTTCTTTAATTTCTTTAGTTTATTTTTTATTCTTAATGAAAATGACATGTTCCTCCTTCTCTTTATTTTATGTTTTCATTTCACCATCTCTCTAAGTTTTCTCTCACTTGCTTTACTCGCTCTCAAACCTTTATAGAAACTGGAAAATTTATATTCGAGAAAGAGACGTCAGTTCCCCTGGCTAAATTGTCCATGTATATACACCATTTTAGTCGTTCGCTGCATTGACTCAATTCGGATTCTGTATTACCGGTCTGTAAATCGAGGTTAATCTCTATCATTGTATCGAAATCCCAGGCTCAGAAAACATCTCATCTCCGCTCAGATTTTCTGGTCAAAGAGTGCCTAATCGGAAGTTAAGGGAGATTGTTAGCGTTAATGTTCCTGATATTGGCCGCTAGTTTAATAACCTCTAATTCTGTTTTTTCTTCTATATAGGCTAAGGGCTAAGTGCCCTCAACCCCCTCTTTTACAAGTACCCCCAAAGGGCCCCTCTTTAGTTCAGATAAGTGCCCTGTTTTCTTTATAAGATGTACCCCTTTCCAAATATGATAGGTGCCCATTTTGAGTGCCCCTTTTCCTTTCCCCTTCTAATAAACGCCCATTTTCACCTCTGAATAATGCCCCTTTTTAGGTGCGAGAAGTGCCCCATTTCACTTACGATAAGTTCCCCTTTTACTTTGACACGTGCCACTTTCCCTATCTAATAGGTGACCTTTTCCCTGCTCATAAGTGCCTCTTGCCTGCTCTTATATTTGTTCCTTTTTTAATACTTATAAGTGCCCATATCAACATCTGATAGGTACCTCTTCTAGAGGGAGGAATTTGGTTGCTTTATTTTATGTCGTATTGACTAATAGTTTCTTAGGGGCAAAGAGATACTTTCCTTTTTTTCATTATTTCATTTTATTTCATATAATATTTGTACTATCATCATCAGCAGCATGCATCATCATCATCATCTTCATTCTAAACCTTCTTCTTTCTCCTCCTCCACCTCTTTCTCTTCTTCCTCCTTTTCTTCTTCACCTCCTCCACTTCCTCATCCTCCTTCTTCTTGATTTTCTTTTTTCCTTCTCATTGTTCTCTTCCTTTCTCTTCTCATTTTCTTTTCTTCTTTTCCTCCTTTATTTTTACTTCTCTCTCTTCTCTTTCTCACTCTCATGAGATCACACAGTACAATGGCACGAAAGGAAAAAGCGTAAATTTGCTGAGAGACAAAACTTTTACTGTAAACCTCGTTAACTCGAAACAATTTCCGGTAAGTTCGATTAAGAGCCTATGGTGCTAAAAGGAACTCGTTTGATTGACTGAAATCCCTGAATGAAAGTTCAGTCGTGGGAAAGTGAATATTAAAGGAACATTTTACATGATTTGACTCAAATTTTGATTTAAGATTAGTTGATGATTCAACATAACCGCGATTTCTGTATTCAATTGAGATTGTTTCTACCTTGAAAGCGAATGGTGGAAACTTTAATGGTCTCCAAGAGACAGAACCAGTCATGGTGTAAACAGATTATAAACCTTAAAAATTTAAATAGGGTTATTATGCTTAAAATATAATTTTCATAGATATATCTGGAATTTATAATCAATTGCAAGTGTGTGGGTTGGGGTAAACTCCCTATTCATAAAGACGGCTATTCATAAAATGGAAAGGGGGTCACTATTCATAAGGGCATAAAGAACGTTATTCGTAACGACCGCTTTTCATAATACGGAATGAGGGTCGCTATTCATAGAAATTCAATTAGCAAACAAGATTATAATAAGAAAGGGAAATATCGGATGGGGGTGGGGTGGGAGGGGATACTTTAAAATAATGTTTTGTTTGGGGGCATAGGGGGCTTGGACACTTTCGGACCTTGAATGTTTTCGCATCATATAGCGAACATAGAGGTAATGCGATCCGAATATAAACTTGGGGTGGTGGTGATGGTGGTGGGTAAGGAGGTTAGATGAGGTCTAGTGCAAAAAAAAATATATCAAAATTTAAAATACCGTGAGAAATTCGTTTTTGTTTATATTTTGGGTTTGGGATATCTAACCCTCGTAGCAACAAGGTGGCATGATATAATGATAAATACATAACAAACACAGGACAAATACGGAAGGTAAAAACAAATATGCCTTCAAGTTCAGAAGAGTTAAACATTAATTTACACGAAACATGATAAATTGAAAGCAAGCAAAGAAAAAACACGTAATAAATATTCAAATCCATGTATACATGCGTATAGGTTCACAAACGAAATATAAAGAATCAATTACTTTGAATGTTCGAACCAAACTTTAAAAAAATGAAAATAAAGGGAACAAAACGAACGAGGACATTCATATTTATTTTCGGGGGTTGAGGTAGTTTGCTTGTAAAATATCTCGTCTTGTGAATAGTGACCCCCTTTCCGCATTATGAATAGCGACCCTCTCCTAGTTTCATGGATAGGGACCCTTATGAAGAACGATCCCGATTTTGTATTATGAATATCGTCCCTCTTCTCATATTATGTATGGCGACCCTCTTTTTCGGTTATGAATAGCGGTCCTTACGAATGGCGGTCCCTATGAAAAGCAGTCCTTATGAATAGCGGTCCTTATGAATAGCGAGCACACCCCTTTGGGTTGAGGTAGCTGACCGATTTATTTGTCACCGAGTGTAATGTCTTCATAACAGTCATTTAAACAACTACTTAAACCATTTTGATACTCTGTCGCATTGTAATATAATGTTAAAACAGTTCAACATGCGAAGCTCTTTGCAACTGCAATTTTCTTTCTGGCGTTGTTTTCTTGAAATATGGTGGAACCTACAATTAAGAAGGAATAATACCAAGACGGATATTATGAGGTGAAAAGGGACATGGAGGGTTGTTCAGCTGTAATCCAAACCTTCCGTCACATTGTTCGAAATGTTTTTAATCACTGTCCCGCTTGTTTGGTTATCGGAACGAATAGCTCCATTTTGTCAGGAGAAAGAACACATTACCGCAATGGCGTAGCCTCGCTTTAGCCAGTGAAGGGGGGGGGGGGGGTACATGATGTCATAATGAAATACGAGCCCATTGAGTGTAGGGAGGTGTAGGAAGCAGTCGTACTATGGGGGGGGGGCACTATTTGTGAGGATATATGTTGGTGAGTACGATTGAACAAAAGAATTACATTAACTCCATTGAGTGTTTAAAGGGATCCGGTAACTTTGTCTCAGATTCTGAAATAAAATTCTGGATTTAGCTCATGATGCAATGATAATTATAAACCTTTAGGTCAGTCAGGAACCCCATGACTTTTACAAGCCGATCGCCTGTCTGATTATCAAGATATTTATGATTGGAATTACAAATTTTGAAAACCGTTCGCCTGACGGTTTTCAAAACACTACAGTCTATTGGGGAAAACGAGTATGGTAAAACCGGTCACTCAAAGATTTTTTACTTTTTTGAGGCACTTCTTGATCATTTTGAAGCGCAACTTTGTTAGGGCTTCAGTATTACACCATATCACAGACACTAATAACACGTAGGGCCGTGTATCTCAGATTTAACATTGTTAAACGATCCCTTTAAAGGGATCCGGTAACTTTGTCTCAGATTCTAAAAAAAAATCCTGGATTTAGCTCATGCTGCAATGATAATTATAAACCTTTAGGTCAGTTAGGAACCCCATGACTTTTGCAAGCCGATCGCCTGTCTGATTATCAAGATATTTATGATTGGAAATCAAAACAAAATTTGGCGTTTGCCCAACGGTTTCCATTACACTACAGTCTATTGGGGGAAACAAGTATTGTAAAACCGGTCACTCAAAGATTTTTACTTTTTTGAGACACTTCTTGATCATTTTGAAGCGCGATTTTTACATTTTGTTTAGGGCTTCAATATTACACCATATCACAGACACTGATAACACGTAGGGCCGTACATCTCAGATTTAACATTGTTAAACGATGCCTTTAGGAATCGGTCGAGTTGGCATCGCTTTAGAGACGATTAAGCGGGGTAACTGTTGTATTAAGGATTATTTGGAGTACAAAAACCCTCTTCTCTTTCGATTATTGTGACAACAATTTTTTTTTAACTTTGGGGCTATATCTTTATCAGGAAAGCTCTAAAAAAATCGGAACCTCAGAAATATCACGATTGCATTACCTCTGTTTTAACCATTTCCTGTATCCTACAACTGTACCAATTTCATCGGGATACAAACTTATCTCCCACGCGGTCACACCTATTTAATTTCCGCCTTACTGTGTAACGTTACACCCAAGACCAATAAACTGACAAATGTCTCTTGTAGGGGCGGATTCAGTGATTTTCAGAAAGGAGGGTGGAATATGATGATTTCGGAATCATGCTGGCTCTCCAAGATTCCCTCTATCGGGACATCGCAGTAAAAAAAAAAATCCCAACGTAAATAATTGTCTCGATAATATGCTTTCGGGAATGAAACCGGTACATGACACATCTCTCGGTTTGTCCTCTCCCCTCCCCCCCCCCCCCCCCACCCCCCTCAATGGGAACCATCGAGATCCACCGATATTATGTTTTACAAAAAGCGAGACCGAACATCGTTTGGTTAGTACTATAGTAGGTCATTATCCCTCAATGTTGACAAGACTCCCCAAATCTGGTGAAAACTATAATGGATGATTTTGGTGACTCATGTTTCTTGGGTTTCTCGGAAATTCTCGAAATCATCGACAAGAGAATCAGCATTTCCTGCCATTTGCATGAGTCTCAGAAAATGGAATCTGAAGATGCCATCAGAAATGTAAATTGTATTGATAATGACAGAGGTGTTGCAGTCCAGTGGTTTAATTGTGCTCGTGTGTTCGAGACCCATTAGCAAGGTATTTTATCTTCATCTTTTAATGTTTAATGGGTACCATGGGGATGCGAACAACGATGTGTTTGGATTAGCTTGCGCGCGCCCGTAAAAAAGACGACGCACATGAATGCTCCCAATTAATTGGAGAATGTGCACTATAATATAGGATAATCCCGTGACCGGATGATAATAATTCTGTAAGCACTTCGGTCCTTTGATGGTAAAGCGCTTAATAAAACACAGTATTGTAACATTATTATTATTATCGGTATCAGTAGTAGTAGCAGTAGTAGTAGAAGTAGTAGTAGTAGTAGTAGTAGTAGTAGTAGTAGTAGTAGTAGTAGTAGTAGTAGAAGTAGTAGTAGAAGTAGTAGTATAAATATAACTTTGCCATTTTTTTAATCGGTCATATATGTTTCATCTTTATTCAGCGTAATAAACAAAGAAGTATAAACGTTTGAACCCAGGTCCATGACACAATGTAGTATACAATACACAACTGTGTCACTGGCAGGGTATACAAGACAAGTACAACATGTACAACATAGGAAACATATAAAGCATATACAGTAAATGGTTAACAAAATAATGGAAAGAGAAATACGAAGTTGAGATTCCTCAACGGTAATAGGCAATCCGATTCTATCTTTGGCGATCTTAAATACCAGTATAAATAGTAGAAAATAATGTAGCCATGAATAAGTGCATCATGCTTGATTTCGCGACAATGTAATAGTTTCTCTGGCATGTATTTTATTACCATGATTTTGATACTAATACTAGTTTGTTTTAGGAATGTGGGTCATGATTATTACACCATCATGTTGTGGCTTAATTGTCTTTCTATATACTTGGATAAATATTATTTACACCAGACGTAGATTGATATACATGGAGTGTTTAAATACTAAATGGTTTCTTAAAAATACACATTTTTAGATTTGTTCGTAATAAAAGTGCATGATATATAAGTTCATAACAGGTATTGCATCGTTGTAAACATCATTCGAGCATTGTCGTATTATAGTTATACATATTTTGAAGAAAAATATTCTGTGTTTCATTGTCAATAAGTTTATTTGCGATAAGATATTCGATAGTTCTATCAGCCAAAATTTGATGAAATAGCTTTGATACACATGATGTCAAGCTGATCATCCTAAAATTTGAAGGGTCGATGGTATCCCCACCTTTATGAATCAATGATATTCTACAATGAGACCATGTTTCTGGTGGATCTCCGAAGTGGAGTTGCTTTGAGAACAGTGTTGCCAAGAAGTGATGGGTTGATGGAAGCCTTCGAAGCAGTCCATACAGGATACCGTCATCACCAGGGGCTGACTGTGGTTTTGATCTCAAATGTTTCGGCAATACAGGGCTGAGGTCAAACGGGGTAGGTCTGTCGGTCGGAATGAATGGGAACCAATTAAGCTTTGTAACATCCAGTGGCGTGCTGCTGGAATATTTCTGGGGATAATACTGATTGGCATACTCTGCCGAAAAAGAGGGACGTGCAGGATCTGTTGATAAATTCCCCTCTGCGGCTTTCTTTGCAAAAGACCAAAAGTTGTCTTTGATCTGCTTCTCTTGGAAACTCGCCGATTTTCCTTCTCGTTTCTTTTCTTCTAGTCGCTTTAGATGGCTCACTGCTTTAATTGCATCATTGAACGCTTTTCTGTCCTCTGCTGTTGCGTTTCTCGAGAATGCTTTCTTTCGGAGGGCATTCTTCTTCTTACGTGCTGCCGATAGAGTCTTAGGTTCGTGAGATATATATCTATCGGATTGCTTATTTGAGATTTCTGGGACGGATTTGAGAAATTCTGTTAACACTTCCGAAAAAGTATCTCCCGCCTGCTTTGGGTTTATGAGTCCATTACTAAGATCAAAATGTACCGGTGCTAGTAATGACGATAGATCATGATTTAGTTCACGCCATTGGTTTTCATGAATTGTCGGAATTGTAAATTGGCGGCCATTGGTTCCGGCGACATTACATAGCATATATATGCCCAACAAAGTCATGTAGTACAACATACTGAATGTCATCGCTCCACTGATTGCCAAGAATATATATCCAGCAAGTGACAATGAAGTTTAACGACGAATTGTATAGTTGGCGTGAGTCTCCGGCGCAACGTACAATGTTAGGTCTATAGCCTATAGGCCCTATATATAACGTATATGTTCCGTACTCACTCTGTATATGCAGTTGAAAATGTCGGAGTTCTTGCCTAATCACGATGGAAATCTCATCACAAACGAATAGAAATGACAAATATTGCACACTGACATGACTTAAAGTGACAAAAGTGGTAGAAGAAACCAAGAAGATGGCAAAAATCGCAAATTTTGCAAGAGGGTTAAATCCCCAACCATCTACTCAGAAAGTAAGTTCGCATTCATTTCCATTGATCCGACATCAAATCTCGACTTCAAAATAACTGTGAATTATTTTTAATTATTTTAGTATCGTCTATTACAAGTAGTGATCTAAATGTGTAGATTTATCACGTAAAGCATTTTATTTCAATCATTCTAACTGTTCTTTTCATAAATCTACATACAATTTACAAAAAGGAAGATATATCGAAGAGGAAGTGGTAACAGAAATACTACAAAATTTGACCAAAACTTGGAAATCCGTTTACAGATCACCCTTTCATGGTTTTAAAGAACTGATTGATGAAAACCGGATCCTTGTTAATTCTTCACCAAAGATTCCTGAAAGGCGGTCAAGTCACAACCGGTGGTCAATCTCTTTTCTTTTTGTTCGAATGATCAGAAAGGTCAATGTCATGTATGGTCAAAATAAAAAGAAGATTTGACCGGTCATTTCCAGAAAGTGAGCGGGAAAAGTCGCTCATTCTTTTCACCGTCCAAATCTTTTGCTCACCGAACAATGGCCTACAGACGAGTCAGCTAGTGAGATAAATGGTATTTTCGCAGGTATTCTCTGTTCAGAAATTTTCAAAACAGTTGTGTGTTTTTTTGTGTTTTTTTAAATATTTTTATGTAATTTTGTTATAGTAATCAATATTGTATGGTGACTTTTGGCGAAAAACGAAGGGAAGAAGTAAATAAATTAAATATAAAGGATAGATAGACTTCAAACATCCCACCAGTTGGAAGAGATGTAAGAGGGTGAGTCAGGCGCGCCGGAAGCAGTTTGGGATTGGGGGGGCAAACATTCCAGGGGGCTCACCTTCCAGGGGCAGTGACGTAATGAGAAAAAACGTTCGGAAGGGGGGGGGGGCAGACGAAAAATCTGCATCACCACCTTACCATCTTACACGTTACATTTTTCAAAGTGGAGTATTAACGATCAAGAAAGGCGTAAATTGGCGTGGGGTCCAGGGCGTGAGCCTCAGCAGGGGGTCAAGGGGCTGAGCCCCTTTAGGTATTTAATTACGGTTAGATGAGCATCCAGGTGCCCTCTTTAAGCCATTGACATGTTCCAGGGGGGGGGAGAGCCCCCAGAAGCTCAGAGGTTTAACTACGGTCAGATGAGCATCCAGGGGCCGCCTTAGGGCCCTTGGTGGTGTCCAGGGGGCAGAGCCCCCGGAATCTCAGGGGTTTCAGGTATTTAATTACAGTCAGATGAGCATCCAGGGGCCCGCCTTAGGGCCTTTAGTGGGGTCCAGGGGGCAGAGCCCCCCGGAAGCTCAGGGATTTTAGGTATTTCATTACGGTTAGATGAGCATCCAGAGGCCCTCTTTAAGCCATTGACGTGTTCAAGAAGGGGGGGGTGGAGAGCGCCCCCAGAAGCTCAGATGTTTTAATATTTAACTACGGTCAGATGAGTATCCAGGGGCCCGCCTTAGGGCCTTTAGTGGGGTCCAGGGGGCAGAGCCCTCGGAAGCTCAGGGGTTTTAGGTATTTAATTACGGTCAGACGAGCATCCAGGGGCCCGTCTTGGGGCCCTTGGTGGGGTCCAGGGGGAAGAGTCCCCTGAAGCTCAGGGGTTTTAGGTATTTAATTACGGTCAGATGAGCATCCGGGGGGCAGAGCCCCCGGAAGCTCAGGTTTTTTAAGGTATTTAATTACGGTCAGATGAGCACCCAGGGGCCCGCCTTAGAGCCCTTGGTGGGGTCCAGAGCCCCTGGAAGCTCGGGGGTTTTAGGTATTTAATTACGGTCAGATGAGCATCCAGGGGCCTGCCTAAGAACCCTTGGTGGGGTCCAGGGGGTAGAGCCCCTGGAAGCTCGGGGGTTTTAGGTATTTAATTACGGTCAGATGAGCATCCAGGGGCCCGCCTTAGGGCCCTTGGTGGGGTCCAGGGGGCATAACCCCCGGAAGCTCCGGGTTTTTTGGTATTTAATTACGGTCAGATGAGCATCCAAGGGGCAGAGCCCCCGGAAGCTCAGGGTTTTTAGGTATTTAATTACGGTCAGATGAGCATTTTTACCTTATTTGTGACTTTGGCAGGTCACTTATTTTTTCTCCCCGTCTTTCTTTTTTTTTCTCTTTAATATACTTTTTCAAAATGTGAGGGGGGGGGGGGACGCCACTTTGCAGACCATGATATAAAGGTTTCTAAATAAGCGTATTTTTAGCCCGACTGCGCATTAGGGAATTTCTTGTTTTCCAAAAAATGCATAAAAAGGTATGACCTACAAAAAAATACCGAAAAATCATGTCATAACAGCAACATTTGCAAATCACTGGTATCGAATAAGAAATACACCCCCCTCATCAGTATGCCAGCGTTCAGGGGCTCATGTCTTCTCACCCCTATAACAAAAAAACAGACACGCTTTCCCATTTTTGCACAATATGTCCACGATATGCGCGTATCGCTATTATAAAGACCTCCGTTGATAAATACCGTATAGGTGGCATGCGCAATGTTTATGGAATTTAATTCCTGTGAACTTTCCTTTTCTTTGAATAATGTTGTATATGTGATTTAATTCAGTTTTTTATTATTGTTATGTTCTTTTGGGTTAAAAATACAAACCATGTTTACTCCTTTACTGCTTTTTTTTTTTTTTTGGAGGGGGGGGGCGTTTTTTTTTGGGGGGGGCAAAAATGCCTTTTGCCCCCCACTTTTGTGATTGGGGGGGGGGGGCAGCTGCCCCCCCTGCCCCCCCCCCCCCCACTTCCGGCGCCTATGGGGTGAGTAAAATATTGGTACACGTGCTATTGATTCGGTGTGCTTTTTTATTAGCACCATCAACATTTAATTTGATATTCTACCGCCCATGCTACAAAGGATACACTTTCCTTTGTTTAAAGGGCTACAGAGGTCATGATAAGTTCAGCACTCACGAGCACAACGAAGAATAGAAGGAAATATGATGAATCGGTGAGAGACAAAAGAGAGACAAAAAGAGGTCAAGAACCATATGTATTCCCACATTTTGACTGTTTCATGTTTTTACCTTATCTATTTTATTATTTTTTATTTTATTAAAACATCTTTTAACAGAATAACATTGATCAGCTCGCAGGCTGTTTTACATAATGGTCCTGCATAAGGATGAAAAATACAAATTTAAGAACTGACAATAAGAGTAGTTACAAACAAAATAGCAGTTTTATACAAATGGTAAAAAACGAAAACAACAAAAATACGAAAAATAAGATTAGGGGAAAAACGAAAAAAAGATATATAATGCAATATGACATTTACATTATGACATTTAACATAAGAATTATATATAACAATGAAGTTAATGCACATTTCATGTCGAGATTAAGCCCAATAAATTGTGAATATGCTGTGTATTGCATAATTATAAAAGATAAATATCAAATTTAGGACGTAATGTAGGTATATGAAATTTCTAGGTAATTGGGTTAGCAATCATTTTAGTTATTGCATAATTATAATGTTGTAGTAGTGAGGAGAAACGGCAGTGAACAAATTTTATCGATTAAAGGAAGATTTTTTATATTGGTATTTAAAACTGTCTACTGTATTGGCATTTTGGATATAATTGGGAAGCTTATTCCGATTAACCGCTCCAGCATACTTAAAAGATTGTTTGAATAAGGTTACGTTGGATTTTGGCAATGCTACAAACGTCGAGCCACTCCCGCCACTCATCCTCTCCAAGCGCTATAGTTCTCCTTAGAACTATAAGCTAAGAAAGATAACCAACAGTCTTTTTCAAGACTACACAAACAATTCTTTTCAGGACTACACACCCCAAGAAAGATGACCGAGAGTCCTTTTCAGGACTCCTCAATCCTCTCTCTCTCACATGGTGCACCCGCAAGTCTACTGTATACATTAAGAGAGTTTGCATTTCTTGTATTTAGGCCATGGCGGTCGGAATACATTTCTATTTCGTTTGATAAACGAAATGGAGCAATGTCCCTTTACATTTAAACATAAGCATAGCCAGAAAATAATCACGGCGCTGATCAATAGTTTGCCAGGACAGTTTTTTTTATCAACGTGTTGCCGCTTGTAAGTTCATAGTCAGAGATACCAGTTACATATCTAGCAGCTCTTTTCTGTAATCTCTGAAGGGGCAGCTTGTAGCTGGCTGGGCAATTTCCCCATACAGATAATTATTGCATAGTCTATACAGGGTTGGATTACACACTTATAAAGGGGGTTCAATAATTCTGGGATTAAGAATTTACTCAGCTTTCCTAGAGAATAGATTTTATAGGCAATAGGCGTTAACCAGAATTAAGGTGAGAATGAGAGAAACCTTTATCATTATGATTACAATCATCATTATGAGGATTTTCAATGTAGTAGGTTGGTGGGAAAAAAGATTGCGTCTTGTTGGTAAAAGATTTTCTGTATACGTTTGATGTTTGGCATTCAAAGGGGGTGTAACATGGCAAATTCTGGTTAACGCCATCTACGACTTCTTTTGGACAACTGCACGTAAACGAATGGGCTTGATTAACGGTCAGCGGGTGCTATATAGCGTTCGCGAAAAAGACCGAAGTTCTCCTCGGGCTTCGGTTTCGCGTATGTTGCACGCACGTGAATAGGCCTTTAAAAAAGATGTTGTATTGCCCTTTAGGTACCAAAACATGGGTCGGTCGGTCACAGATTTTTTATATTTTTTTATTAACTTTTTAAAAGTTTTTTCTCCCTCTTTAGGCAGATATATCTCAGTTTTGAATGCTTTAATATTTGTTTTCTCTAAAAAAAAAACGGGGCAAAAATTAAAAAGCCGACCGTAGATTTCAAGATTTTTGGGTCGGTCGCAAAGGGCAATACAACATCTTCTTTTTTTCATTGCCATGCACCAAACGTTGTCAGTAAGAAATAGTTTGTTTTTTGTTTTTTGTTTTTTGTTTTTTCCAATAATTTTGTTATTGATTCCAAACAATACAAGTCAATCTTAGAAATTAAATACAGTTGTTTTTGCTTCACATGAATCGAATTGAATTGAATTGAATTTATTTATTCACCACCATTGAAACATTGAAACAAAAGATATATATAAATGTACAATGACAATGTCAATTTAACATAAATACATGACATGAATGATAAAAATACATGTTCTACAGCGATATACATGTACATTATACAAATATTTAAAAATAAGTAAAACAATAAATGACTATTTACAATGATTTTGTGATCGATGGTAAAATAGAGTCAAAAATAGCACATGTGCTAGTCGAGTCTGACTCTCGTTATCTAAAACCTGAAATAAAGTTCATTGAAAAATACACAATGTGTTTCCAAATCCTATAAATAAGATTTGTGTATAATATTACAATTATAACAAAACGATACTGGTTGCTATGTACATCTACGGCATATAATTACAAGGTTATACTTCGTGGTTTTCACCCAAGAGTAATTTTGTAAGTTTTTTACGAAAAGAGGTTCTTGATCTCTCAATTCTATAGGAAGCATATTCCAAAAATTACTTCCAACAAACGAAACAGAAAACTTTCCTTGGTCTGTTTTGAATAAAGGAAGACGTAGTTGTCGACCCGTTTTTTTTTTTGTCTTGTGGAATATTCATGTTGTATCATACTGCAATAATGTTTTAAGGAATGAGGTAGTCGTTCATTTATCAAATCAAACACAAAAGTACAAATAGATAATTTATGCAATTTAAAAACATTCAACAATTTGAGGTCATGAAACAGTGCATTAGTATGAGAACGATGTGGCTTGAAGGTTATAGCACGTACAGCCACCTTTTGAGTATAAAATATGCAATTCAAGTGTGATTTATAAGTACTACCCCAAACCCCGATGCCATAATGTATCAGAGCTTTATACAACAGTATCAATATATGTTTAGAGACAAAGAGAATACCGACCTTTCTTCGTATACAGTCATTAACAGATTTGATATGAGAATTCCATGTTAAATGTCTGTCAATGGTAATGCCAACAAATGTCGCTTCCTCCACTTCTCTTAATTCTGCCTCAGATATTTTAAATCTCCCTCTAAGCACGGCCTTTCTCCTACGGCTACTAAAGAACATGAAATTGGTTTTTGACGCATTGATAGTAAGCTTATTTGCAGTGCACCAATTCTGTATTGATTTTAAATTTTCATTTACTTCAGACTCATCTATTTGATCTACACCTTTGGGAAAAGTATGAAAAATATTAGAATCATCTGCAAATAGTCTGAAATTGAAATAATTTGTCACAGTTAGCAAGTCATTTACATAGATTAAAAACAGAGTTGGTCCTAAGACAGAACCTTGTGGTACACCACATTTGATATACCTACTTTCTGATGATGACTCTTTGTATTTCACAAACTGCATTCTGTCACTAAGATAGCTTTCGAGCCATATCAGTGCATGTCCTCGGATGCCATAATGGGATAGCTTTTTAAATAATATGTTATGGTTTATTGTGTCAAAAGCCTTTTGAAAGTCAAGAAACACACCAAGCGTAACACATCCTTCGTCTATACTTCAATACCGTATTCACGACGTATTTCAAATTAGAACGAATATAAACTCCTACCCCTCCTCCTCTTTCTTTACCATCCCGGTACTTCACCTCCAATACACAACCTTCCATTTCCAAGGTTGATTTTTCTAAAAACTCTCCATACTTCTGATAATGCAATCACATCGAATCTGAACTTAACACAATCTTCATATAACAACTTTAAGGAATCAATAGTTTTGTTTAACGAACGTACATTTACATGGGAGATACTAAACGATTTTTTACCGTCGAGTGGCAATGTACTATCAAATGAATTTGGAATTAACTTATAAGAATGTGAATTCAAAACATTTTCATTACATAGATTGTACAATTGATGAAAACAAAAATGAAATCAGTTGTAACATAAAACAAATGACCCCATCCAACCATGCATGACTTCATATTACAGAACACACACTCTCACCCCACTCACCGAAAAAGAAAATTCAAACTTTACGTCGGGGCGGGTTGCCAGACGCCCCCTAAAAATCTGATAATATTTTCAATCGGGAAAAGAGTGACTGTCGGCTATCGACAGTCGTGTTGCGATTTTCTTGGACGGTATGTGTGAGTTTGTACAAAAAGAAACATTCAAAAGTTATTTAAATTTATCAACTTTTTGAACCACTTTTGTTTTGTTTATTAAAAACAAGGCCCTGCGCAGAAAGTCGTGACATTTCGACCAGTATTATCAAGTCAGAAGTTGGGAGTTTTGATAGGGTGGAACATTTCTTATAGGGCAATCCAACCCTTGTAATAACATCACTGGTAAAGAAGCAGAAAGATAACAAAAATAGAATGGCGAAAGTTTGAAATAAATCATGCCAATAATAAAGAAGTTGCGAATGTTTAAAATATGAGATAACTAAACCTCCATCTTATATCCGTCGCAGGGCTAATGCTTTGTTTAGGTGCCCCGGTAAGCGATGGGGTAAACCATCGACACTGGTAGAGACACAAAACCTTGTTTCGGAATCAACTTCAGCCCGTGCGATACAGACTTGATCTTCCTTCATGTTTAGCCATACGAGCCATCCAGAGGGCACGAAGAGAATATTCCCCAGCCCCAGCCTCATATCCGTGCTTTCGAAATTGATGAGCGTGAACGGGCCTTGTATTTTCTTCAGATCAAACCATGCAATTTGGGTTAGAGTGGCTTGCGTCCAAAACAGTCGTTCTCCTTAAAGAAAACAAAATTAAGCCAAATAACAGTAAATGAACATACTTTAAAAGATATAATGTTATTTGCCCTGAACAAAAATCCCCCTGATTCGGAATGATCGACTACCAGCTAAAATATCCTCGGAAAGACATTCCTTCAATCTGTTTTAATATTATTAGTGATAAAAGCGATGCGTAAAATGTCTTTTCATCGGAAACAGATTCTGCATCAAATTAAAAAAATACGGTCGTTTTAATGATGCCATAGCCATGTTTAACCTTTAAGCTCAGATATGTATTTAATGCAGGTATCTGCAAATGAAACTGATGCGACCCGTCCGAATATCAACAAGTGCCTATAAAGAGATTATGTAAAAAATTATATTACCTCATCAAAATACACTTAGAAGCACGTTAGCAAAGATTTTCAAAAATTACACCCAGGTCAATTTCAATATCTTTGTTCAGCGCATCATGACATGAGCGTCCTTTACACTGACGCCTTTCGTTATCCGAACATGAATTGGATGGGAAACACGATTGGGTATTATTGCATTTGTGTTTATTTTTTCAAAGTCTTTACGTAATCCGCAAGAATAAGCCTTTGGTGGCCCAGATGGTGATTTTTTAGAACTTCCCTTGGGCTGGTTTGGGGGTCTGCTCCCCCCCCCGGATTTGCCCTCAGATTATTTTTGATCATTCTTACAGTTCCACTTCAGCCTGTTTTGTATATAGGCATGCATGATATATATATAACTTTTGAGTGCCGTACTAAACTAAGAGGAGACTTTGAAATATTGTGTAGATTAAAAAATAATACATCGGAATAACTAAGTGATTTAAACTACATTGTATAATGACCACCAATCTAAGCCATATGTTATAATTCTAACCACTGGTGATCTACAATACACCATCTATTTTGTTTTCATGTAATTTGAAGTTTGCGTATGCAGTTCCACGTAAGATGTGTACAAGATTATTTTGATTATCAAATGACCCTATTAATGGGAGTTGGAAAAGCTCTGGAAGGGAGGGGGAGGGAGCCATTCCAAACCTATCCACCTCGAACCCAATCTACATGTACCGCATTAAACAATATATTAACCACCTTCTTCATCTATGGTCATTCCCTTAACCCTATTTAGCCCGGGCTATTTTGAAACTGCATAGCCCAGGGGGGGGGGGGGGGGGGGGGCTTCTAAGGCCCCCCCCCCCTATGATCTCGACCGTGAAACGCCCGATCGCCGCGAAAATTTGCATACATGTCAAGTGAAGTGTATAGAATACTATGGTAATTTCAATTTTTTGAAAAATTTCCTCATTTGCATATTTATGGTAATTTATGCAAATAAGGTCATAAAATTCACATTTTTGCCCATAAATCAGACATTATTCATATTTAAGCATTCTTTCTCACTACATATATTTGTTAGACCATTTGGAATAATAATACAACACAAAAAATTGAAAAACCAGGGTTATTCCTTATGTTATCTATTGTTTTGATAATTTCTTATGTATTTCTTTGTTTTTTTAACTTATGTATTTTATTGTTTTATTTCATTTCCAACTATAATTCAACTATTTTGAACCAAAAATAAACAGCTAAACTATAAACAAGACCAAATAACCAATGTTTTATCTCTTTATTTGAAAAATGAGATTTCCATATGTTTTGTACACAAATCACAAAAATGAGCGATTTTCGTGCTGACATGCAAAGACAAAAGGACATGTGACTTCGTAATGGTAGCTCCGATTTTCGAAAAATTTCTTTCAAAAGATGCGCAAGACTCGAAAGAAAAAAGTCACAAAATTTCAGTGCAAGATTTTCTTGCGTTAAAAAATTATCGCGAAAAATGTCGAGGGGGGGGGGGGCTTCTCAAGCCCCCCCCCCCCCCCCGGGCTAAATAGGGTTAAACCTTCTTTCTTCTAGTGGGCCTGTCAGCTCTGTTGTATGCCCGCCATCAAGATGGATGGGTTCGATGAATCCCTTCGGCTCCATGGAGAGTGTAGAGATATCTGCACAGGGTCAAATCATTGGAAACTATTATGTAGAGCACTTTGGGGGAGATGTGAACATCAATTATTCTCTTTATGATAATCTATCTTCTCCTGTAATAATGAAGTGTTTGCGATGTTCGTGTACTACAAGCAATATAAGCCTTCTATATCTGCATTTGAAAAAATGAGAGCAGGGGGTCTATTCACCAAACAGATAATATCTTGAAAATGTGTAAACACTGATGACAACTGATGAAATCATCTATGCTAATTAAGATCAAAATAAAGAACGGTGGTCCTGTCAAATATCCCATTAGCATGTTTAAACAGTGTGCATTAAACGATATTACTGTTACCATGAATTACAACAACGCTTATTATTACGTGTAGCTACTACTTAACATGCGGTTGATGGGTGTAAAATGAAGGGAGCTAGGACACCGAACGGCTACGTATCTAAATTTGGTACGTTAAAGGTTGGAATGGCTTACAGTTACAATTTACAATGTGGAAACGATACTAGATACTACTAAAGAAGAGAGACGATACATCATAAGAAATAAGAACAGGGAAGAGCATAATGAAAGTTGGATTTTGGGCCAGATAATTGATCACCTTCGTCGCTGATCAATGACACAGTTTCCACTAATCGGGAATCCCGATAATTCTACAGGATTGGAAACGGCTCCTTCTTGTCGTACTACTTGTCGGCTATGTCCATCTGGGTATGCCATCCAGTGAAGTTGCTGTTTCTTGATGTCCAAAGTCAAACACTCGTACAGTCCAGACACTGTTATTAACGAGACAGAGAAGGCGAAGGCTAAAAACTTAAAATCTCAAGATCACAACAAATAGTCATGATAATCATGGATGAGCAGATTGAAATATTTTTTCTCTGAACAACCATTCTCAATAAAATTTGATTTTTACTTCTATTTCCAAATTATATTTTGTTTGAAAAAAGGCTTTTCCAGATTATCTGCCCCGAATTTGTTAGACAGGAAAAGATATTTATTTTTTTTCCCTGCGTGTGCCGCTTGGGACTCTTTTCCTATCTGCCCCCCCCCCCCCCCCCTCCGACACGCATACACACGTCTTATTGCACTAATAAAATAATAATAATAATAATATTGGATATTTATATAGCGTACATATCCACCATGCATGGTGCTCAAGCGGCTCCAACTGTTTCCCCGGCTCTGCTAGGCAGCCGATTTTGATGCTCACAGCGTTCAAGGAATTCCTTCCTATCGGTTCCCATTTATTTAAAACCTGGGTGGAGAGTGGCAAATGTAGATTGATATCTTGCCAAAGGACATAAGTGCCGTGGCGGGACTCGAACCGCGGACCCTGTGATCCACAGTCCGACGACTTATCTACTAGACCACAACACCTCTACTGGAAGGAAGTTTATGCAGTAGCCCACCAGAACCAGAACCAGAACCAGAACCAGAACCAGAAATATATTGATTCGGTGGCAGATGTTAATGTACCTACCGTAACTATGTTTTTACATATTACAACATATTTGGAAAAAAGCTACAAATTATGTGGTATCTTTCAAGTATCATACCTACAATACCAGCAGATAGTACCGTCGAGTTCGCCCATCCCATCTTATGCATCTTAACGTCCAACTCCATAGGCTGGTACGCTCTTGCCATGGTTCCTGTAATCAAATCCGTCCAGTAAAGTGTATCAGTTGTGTCATCAAAGAACATGGTTACGATCTCGGCGAAGTTGCCGAAGTCTACGAAACTCGAGAACACAAAGTCGCTCATATTAGCGACCCAAATTCCAGTCCTTTGCGGATTGATGATTAGTAGTTGCAAAGCAACATCTGAGAGAAGGTAATGCAATGAAAAACGGCGTTATTTTTTAGAATAGCATTTAAATTCTATGGATATTGCTTCTCTATATAAAACTCACAGGTTTTAAGACGAACATGTAGCGGTATATGTATAGTGGTTCAGTGACTTGACTTCCCATCCAAGAGGGTTCTAATCCCAGCCCTGCTCCAACTTCCTTTGGCAAGTAATTAATCCTCTCTCCACCAAAATGTAAATGGTTACCTGGCAATTTCTGGGGTAATAATAATCGCAGGGTCATCAGGAAGAACAGCATTATGATTATAAGCAAAATATAGAACACTTGTTTTCATTGCGATCAATCTTTTTTGTTTAATTGCAAGCCCTACTTAAAGCCATAAGTTCACCACTGATTTAAAAAAAAATCATTAGGATACCTACCGCAATCTGTGCCATCGAACCCAAGATCACATCGGCACCTGTACGCTGGAGTATGGCCAAGAGAAGGCGTGCAGGTTCCTCCATTGAGACAAGGGTTAGCTAAACAAGGATTGTAGCCTACGAATGAGACATGAGTGAGAGAAGCAGAGAGAGGGAGAGAGACAGACAGACAGATAGAGACAGACAGAGAGAGAGAAAGAGACGGGAGAAAGAGAGAGGGAGAAAGAAGGGGGAGGGAGGGAGAGAAAGAGTGACAAATAAATTCGTAAAAGCGTATGGGAACTGCATATTCAACGATATACGCTACTGAATTACAGTTTATTTGTAATGTTATTATTATTATTATTATTATTATAGATATTGTTGTTGTTGTTGATGTGTTTTTGTTGTTAATATAAGGCAAACGGAAGACCAATTATTTATTGGACACAAAGTAAGGTACACGCACACAGTCATACATTCCACCAATCATGGCTGTGAAAATCGTTCCCAAATAAGGATGAGTGTGAAAAATATTTTGTTTTTTATAGATCAAATTTGGTGTCAAGTTAAATATAAAGTTTGTGATATTGTGATAAAATGTGTCATTGACAAGTTCGTAACCTCCAACGTACACATCGGGACATCGTCGACCACTTCAGTGAAGAAGGTTCGGAATCGTGAAGTTATCTTCGACGCCAATATAACCAGGAAGTCACAAGTGCCAACCAATGTGAAAACATCATGCCACAGCCTCAGTGCATCTCTGTGCTGTTCGAAGTATCTCACACCAAAGCCTGCTAAGCAGCTTGTGGATCTTGTCACGTCCTGCATCGACTAATGTAGCTCCTTACCTGATGACCGTCGTGGGCGCCAATATCAGGAGCCATGTACATTTCGCAACGGTCTAGTACACCCCGTATCGGCCAACTACAACCCGCAACGACCACGAACAACTCGTAACAGCGACGTACGCGCCGTACATTTCAAGGATTAGTCACGCCCCTCCCCGTATCACAATGATGGCCTTATGTGGCGCTTATAGATGGGATTTACGTGACAATGTGACTGATACAATAACAAAATCGAAAGAAATGAAAAGAAAACCAAATTGATTAACTCAAACAATTACATTTGTGATCGTTCTTAACAAATTATATTTACCGTAGTGAGGTGCCTCGCATATGATTATCTCATGACCTGGTGTTGTCAATGACGATGATGATTGGTTGAAGACCATACTTTTGACAGTTCCTCTAATGACCGTGCCATCGGGTAGCAATGAAGAGGGACACATGTCTTCTTCAGGGCACTTCCATACTTCACAATTTATACCTAGAAACAAAGAGGATCTTTATAATTGTGTTCTGTTATCTGTTACAACTCAATTATTCAATTGAATCTCATCTTCACAATATATAGTTACAGTGAATATTACAAGAAATATAAGGAGGTGAAAAGCTTGAAAGCAAAGCTTTTGATAGGAATGCCATCAACAAATACAAACAAGATACTTGTAGAAATTTAGGATATACGAGAGTAGGAAAGAAAATACAAAAATATAGGAAAATCGTGAAGGAAAGTTAGGCCTTAGATGATAAATTTAATCAAAATTACGAGGTGCACCATTTTGACCATTCCATACTATGAGGTGCCATGAGGCAATGGTAACAGCGTCAAGACTGATTACAAATTAAAGTGCACCTAGATATCAATCAGCTTTATCATCTAGAACTTCCATTGTTAAAGTGAACCGGTAACATTGTTGAAGGTTGATGAAACAAACTGCGTTATTTGTGTATGAAATGTCACTTATTATATTCCTTCTACTGTACTAACCCTCAAACATGCAAAACATGCTGAAAAAATTCTCAACCACAAAGATATGTTATGGTTTTCTTTGAAGGCGTCAATGTGTAACCCCCTCTAACATTAACTTCTTCCAACCAATTTTTGAATTATCCCAACAGTTTTTTCATGAAGATAGGGCATAAATTAGACTTTAAATATCTTCCAACACTTAAATGTTTAAAATGTTATGTATGGGCCATTAGGGGTAACCTACATTTTGTGTACGGTTCGTTGTTAGTGTGACTGAGGTATCGAGGTCAAATACGGAAATATTTATTCTCACTTTTCTAGAAAGAATATCACACTCACCGTCTTCTATCAGTGTCATGGCCATCAACAGACTGATCAGATGCTAAAAGAATCAAACAAACGATTTGAAAATTTGAAATCGTCGAAACCCCAATTGTATTCTTTCTGTTCTTTAGATAGCAAAGTTGGTATATAGGCGGAGAGCGCGGAGGTTAGATATGTATCTCTATTCTATTCTTCACTTCGAAATCCTCTAAGTCATTTCACCTCGGTTTTCACCTCGGTCTCCTCAGGTTGTCACGAAATCCAACATTTTGAGAAAATCTTTTACAAATAGTGAACTTGGGATGAAAATGGAGAGGGACTTTCGTTTATTGTCATTGAAATATAGTTGGTCCCTAAAAATTGTTCATCCTCTCGACCCACACGTTTAGGGCGCGTTCATGCTTGATTTTGAAGGTATAGAATGAGCGATCTGAAACGCTCATCGTAAACGCTCATCGTGATCGCAGTTCCACGGTGTAGCTGTTCATGCTTACTTCTCTGGCTCATCCAGGCAATTCTCCTTGTGTGGCATTGTGTGACCTTCACTGTGCATGCTACGTAGACCCACTAGAGGTCAGTGCGTTGACCCCATTTAAACGCGTTTACAATTGTAAACGCATCTTTTTGTGAGTTTACGATCGGCGTTCGTGATCGCTGTTTTTCGGTGATTCTACAAAAGTGAGCATGAACGCAAGCGTGTTTTAAACTAAACACGTAACAGATGCCTGATTCTGGCCGTCAAAATCAAGCATGAACGCGGCCTAAATAGCTAACTTGCAATGGTGGGGGTATTAATTGCAGGGCCTGCAAAATGAGAAATGGCCGATTTCCTGCAATTTGTCTCTTACGAAATATATTATTCTTTTTTTTGGGGGGGGGGGTGGGGTTCATTTCGTCCAAATATGTTCTGATTTGAAAATTCCAACAACGTTAGTAACACCACGAATAACCATTTGACAATTGACATAACATCATTTGTGGATGTCGTAGGGGACGCATTGTATGTAATCGCCCCAACACTAATACCGATGTGGCAACCTTAAGACCGTAAGTAAATAAATCCAAATTATATTATAAACGACAACATTCCTAGAGAAAAAAAGAAAAAATGCATTACCGAGATAAACATGATCCTGATAATAAAGACGTGTTACGTCGACCTTTAATTCTCATCGTCCACTTAGAATAAGATGTTTGAAAAGATCCGGAGCCGAATAATCTCGAACACACTACAGTATGCAGGAGGGTGATTTGAAGAGTATTTAGGTCTCGCAGCCTAGAGATTCTTTTGCTTTTGATATGAGAAAATGGATCCAGATTTGTTTATGTATGCAGGCAAATCTAAAAATCGTGAGAATGGATCTCCGTGGAACCGAGGTTGATAGCAAGCAACTGATTCATGAGGAAGGGAAATAGCCGATTTGTATTTTTGTCATTACAACTGGGGTAATGAATATATTCAAATGACAATTTAAATATTGCATATAAAGTGAAATAACCCATTTAATACAGATTTTTACAATCAAGAAGGGAACTATTAAAGTCACAACTTTTCAGCAACCGTCACGAATAAATAAATAACTTAAATTCTATTTTTATCCCTTATCGCCATATCGGTCTACAAATAAAGGCAAATCTAGTTTTAGCAATAAACCAAAGGTTTCCGACCCCATTAAAATACAAAGTGTCACTTATGATGTCCATACCTTGGTCAACGGCCGAAGGTGATAACAAAGCAAAGCACTTTGCTTGAACGTAGTCATGGTAGTATTAAGCCAGATGAAATTTCAGCCACGTAAGATTCGTATTACCACAATTTATATGATCAGCACGATTTTATTTTACAGAAGAAGTATTCTCTCATCGAGTCACGGCCAGGGCCATATAATGGGACCGTTAAGGTGAAAGTCCACCCTGATATTAAGTTGGTTTTAATTGAAGCAGAAAAATTAGAGAAACGCGTTAATGATAGTTTGAGCACAAATTGATCAAAAATAAGAACGTTATGAATTTTGGAAGGTGCAATCAATCAAACACAAATTAGCAATTCTGTGACGTATCTTGTGAGTTCCCCTCCTATTTGACCTGTACTAAAAAACTTCAAAATCGATATTTTCCCTTAAGAAAATTTTCAATCATACATTCATACTAAATGCGTTTTTAAATTACCCATGTATGAAACGAATCTATTTCGTCATCAATAACTCTAAAGTTCTTCTACGAAGTATAAAATGATCAATAGTTTCTTTTTCACGACAGATTTCACATTCGTTAGACTGTACGATTTTTCATGTAAAGAGATTATCTTTAGAGGGCAATATCCTATGAATTCATTTTAAATTTTATTGGTTGACATTATTATCTCCTATCTAATTAAATTTGAACTAAAATAAATATTTCCAAACAAATTTTTCTGGTAGGCCTAAAATATTTTGCCAAAAATGGAACCAACTTTTTTTTTTCTGGCATTACGTTATAGTAATTTTTCGTTTTAGTACATTCAACGTTTATAACATCTAAAGTTGTCTCAATGTGGCTACAAATTAAGGGTAGTTATTGAACATTTATAAATACATTACACAATTACTCTTTCGTATTCATCACACGATTCAATCAAAGTTGTATTTGGAACCTACAATCGGAATGATATGAATAGAAAGTCCGTTGAAACAAATAGTTCGAACAAATATTATAAAGGAGCTCCATATGTTATATTAAAGTGACTCGGTAACATTGTTGAAGGTCGATGAAAAAATGGCTTAATTTTTGTATAAAATGTTACTTATTATATTCCTTCTACTGTACTAACCCTCTGACATGCACAAAAATCCTGAACAATTCTCAAACCACGAAGATATCTATGGTTTTCTGTGAAGGCGTCACTGTGCAACACCATAGACGCAACACCCTCTAACAGTAACAGTGATTAACAGTAAATTCTCCCAACCATTTTTGAATTTTCCTAACCGTTTTTCCATGAAAAAAAGACATAAAACAGGTTATTAAAGATGTCTGGAATGGTGTGTAAAACCTATTCATTGCTTTGTGACAATTTACATTCACCTAAAATGTAATTTAATTGTAATAATATAGTTGGGAGAATTAAGGAATCGATCAGATCAGTTTTTTCCCAATTGTTATCATTAATAATGGTCCGTTTTCACTCAAATGTTCATATTATCTTTAATTGAACATCAAGCATTCACCCACAACAAAAAGTGAGTCATTTGACACATTTAAGCATAATTTTCGTGAGTCAGGTGTAAATTGACTCATTAGTAACAACCAATGAGTCTCTATTGACTCATTTATATTTCACCAGTGTGTCAATCATGAGCTGACGCATTTGCAAAATGCTTCGACTGACTCACATGGTCGTAAAAAATGAGTCAAGATCGACATAAGAGCATTTTAGAAGAAAAAAGTGAGTCAACTTGAAAGTGAGGCTGTATGCATGCGCGCGCATGCTTTCGTGACGTCATCCAAAATGTGCATTCTCGAGCCATATTTGAATTCCCGATCGACGACGCGACGTCGCCATCTTATATCTTGGATTCAGAAGAGTTTTGACTGCAGCTAGTGAAAAATTGGTACGCATAATTATTCATATGGTTTTAAACGATGATTTTTATGACTGGATTCGTGGGCTGAATCTTCTGATTATTATACAAATGATGCATGCGTTCATTTTACGATATCCGCACTCGAGTTGATGAGGCTGTGTGTAACTTAACTATCACTGTGAACATGACTGACAATGAGAGCGGACAAAATGTACAGTTCCTCAGGTAGACAAATAACATCCCTTCACTGCTATTATGTAAAAATGTGTAGAACAGGTGTCACATGCATATTCACCTTTTTACATAATAGCTGTGAAGGGATGTTCCTTTGTCTACCTGAGGAACTGTATATTTTGTCCGCTCTCATTGTCAGTCATGTTCATAGTGTATAGATTCTACTGTATCGCACGAAGCCGTGTCGAATGAAAACATGCATGACCTTGCATCATTGTTTTATACAACGAAACTCCTAGATCCTTGTTATTTGATGTAAAACGAATTAATTCAAGATTGTTTCGTGACAGTATGGGTGACAAATAAATCTCAAGTTAAGGCTTAATTTAGTGCGTACAAAGTAGGCCTAGATTTTTCAGATTCGGGTAGCGGGGCCACCGATTACATCGCTAAAATGTGATATTTTAGGATATATTTTCCATTGCAAATGTGGACAGTGACTCTGGCATGGTATGGTATGTGTGTGATAGGCCTAGGGAGTAGGGGGTCTATGTCATGATGCACCCACAACAAAAAGTGAGTCACCCTTACTCAAATTGATGAGTCACTGGTTTGTCCGTACAGCGAAACACTTGAAGGATCATGTGAGTCACTATGACTCGATACAAATGAGTCTTATTTATCTAAGACTCACTTCAAGTGAGTCTTTAAGACTCATTTGTATCGAGTCATAGTGACTCACATGATCCTTCAAGTGTTTCGCTGTACGGACAAACCAGTGACTCATCAATTTGAGTAAGGGTGACTCACTTTTTGTTGTGGGTGTTGAAGTCACTACCTTAGCACCACTTTCTCTCATCTGAAAAATGTTACAAAGTCCCTTTAATAAAATTGCCCCCCAAAATGCGTCAGATTGGGGTAGATGAAAGGACATTCAATTCCAGTGCTCCTCCGCTGTCTGACACTTCAGATCAAAAGCTGCTTTGTGACGCGACGTTTAATCCCTGGGAATAAGGAAACCAATGTCTCACAAATTTGATCTTGTTAAACCGATTGATTTCTTTATTTGAAACAGTTATTTTTGTTTCTATTGAGTTTGTTTCCTTTGTTGTCTAGATTTTTTTTCTAATTGCGGTGGATCCAGAATTTGTCAAAGGGGGAGCCAACGTGTGTGCAAAGCAGCCTGGGAGCGAATAAGCGCGAGCTATTCTGGGCGGGGTCGGAGCCCCCAAACGCTCTTGAGTTTATAGCAATTTGGAACCTTTAAAATAGCCGTTTTGAGCGAAAGAACACACACTCTCTCTTTATGAAAATTGTATACAACATACTACTTCTATCATTACGGGTGGGGTCCAAACGCATGCCTTAGGGCCCCTTGAGAATTGATGGGGCAGAGCCCCTACTGGGGGTACAGGGGTGGAAACCCCAGACGCTCTCGAGTTTTTAGCAACCTAAAAAATTCAATTTGTACTGCCCCTATTGGTTTATTTTGTTGGAAAATCGCTTCTCTTTCCCACGCACACCTTATCCTTCGGAATTCGGACAAATTTATAGAAGTGAAAGTTGTCTTGGGGGCCACTTCTCTCTTTATGGATAATATCTAGGGGGCCCGAGGTTGCAGGGGGAGAACCCTGTCGGGGGTCCAGGGGGTAGGAGCCCCCGGACGCTCCCTAGTTTTAATTCAAAACCTTCACGATAGCCGTCACGAGCGATAGAAATTGTAATTGTTTTCCTTTAAACTAACATATCCCCTATCAAATAACTCGTTTCTGCCTTAAAGACAATTTCATAGACAATCTAATTTATATTTATGTATTCATTTAAGTTTGATGCTTTTCTTTTTCTCTCTCTCTCTCTCTCTCTCTCACACACACACACACACTCTCTCTCTCTCTCTCTCTCACTCTCTTTCCTTTGTTTTTTTTAAAGCCCGCCAAAAGGTGAAGCCGCGGTCGATTCGGCTCCTCTGGATCCGCCACAGGTGGTCAATGACGAGAAATATAACTTCATTTGTTGCCCGCAGTCGGGACAGTCAGTGAGAAACTGACCTATGTAGATAGGTCATGATATAAAATAATAACAAAATTGAATTATTCTGTAGGCAAGTTTTGAAAAAAAAATTGATTTGAATAGTATAGTATTATCGTACGGGTATTTCCATCTTCGTAGAGCAATGATTATAATACCTACCCAAACAGAAAACTTTCATTAACTGGAATGGCCATGACACGTAATGTAGGCTTCTACCAACCTTATTATTTGAACGGCAAGCTCTCATCCACTCCTATGGACTTTCGCAAGCCAAGTGAATCCTCACTCAGTTTTTTGCTATCTACTGCTTCGAGATCAAACACACACACACACGCACACACACTCGCACACACACGCACACACGCACGCGAACACGCACACACACACACACACGCAAACACACACACACACTTTCTCTCTCTCTCTCTCTCTCTCATTTTGTTCCTATTTCATTTGCTTTCGGCTTACTCCCCCCCCCCCCCCCCTCTCTCTCTCTCTCTCTCTCTCTCTCTCCCTCTCCTCACACTAAGCACGATATCACTCTTTCTAGGTCCCTCCCTTTCACTTTCAATTTCACTTTCTCTTCCTCGCCTTTAATTCATGTTTCCTGATTATACGAAAGAATCTTCCTTCTCATTGTTGTCATTTTTGTTGCTATTTTCGACAACTTTTCTTCTTTTTCCGAGCAGGGGGTGCACTCCACAAAATATCTTCGCCAAACCTTTTTGACTCACTAAACCAAAAGATGAGGACTTTAAAGAAAGAGTACATTTCAGGTCAAATCAATTTAGGACATTACTAAATCAGGTACATATTATTATGTCACATTTATCCCATTATGTTTAAGGACTCAACAATATTCAGTACACATTTTTAGCTTGATATCGATGAATGCGATAACTAGCGGAAGGGCAGCCTATAGCAAGCACAGGTCACGGTCTATCCGAGCGTGTTGCAATACCGCTGACGGGAAGCACCCTAAAAAACCACGTGTTCGACAACTTTCTCTCTCTTTCTCTATCTAACCAAAGTCCATGTATGGTATGATATAAATCATACATCCTTATCCATTGTTGCTTCATAAACCTTTATGATAGCGCCGGGGTAACAACACTTATTGAAACTTTCGTATACGGACTTGGCGAATATTTCCTTACTTTGTTCACTGTCATTTGAGTTACTACTCTGTTGCTTGATCAGTTGCAGTTTAAAAAAGAAGCCATTGAATGATCCTCTTCATATTTATAGCAATTACATAAAATTGTGTATATCGTGGATTAATTGGATGCGGATAGTTGAAGAAATTATTTTGACGCGAACTCAATACTGACACCTTTTTTATCCAAGATCTGTTCCATAGCATCTTTCACATTTCTGAATGACTTATTTTTCATCATTCTAAATCTTCGGAATCCTCAGGACGACAGAGGAACCTATTCACAGCATTGACGAGGCACGTTTTGTATGAAGTCCGGATACTTTGAATAAATCAGGCTTTCATTAGCAGGTAAGAATTCACTGTATATAATGATGAAAAATGTTTTCTGTATGGCTGAAGAAGAATACAAATGTGCACGTGAAAGCTAAACAGGGATTTCATAATTAATAAGCACCTTTGTATTTTTATACACATGTATATGGGGACCCCACTGGAAATAAGCTTTCGAGCTTTCGTGGGCTATCCTGTTCAAGCTGACTTAATTTTGATCTGTTATTCTTGTGTATTGTTGTATGTTGGAAGCTTGGCGAATAACATTCAATCAATCAATCAATCATTCATTATGATCATGATAGAGGCGCAAAGTTTCTATTGTGCCATCAAGAACTATACAACTGGCACCCTCAGCACAATGCAGATGCAACATAAAGGGAAGAAGCTCTTTCTGAATGTATTCAGGATATTTATAATTGTTTAGTTGTATTTGTATTTGTATATTTTTAATTGTTATTGCAGCCTAGACATGCTTTGGTGTGAAATAAGATAACAATACATTTGACACAATCATTAACACCGGACGTGATTCAGAAGTCTAAATTACAGTATGTTTTGAGGGAGACTATGATCATTTCTGCCTCAATTAGATTCAACATCGTTCAAATTGCAATTATTTTTGTTCTTTATAAACTCATTGTTCATAGTATTGAAAGAAATTCACCCACTGCATCAACAAAAGGCCCATCCTAAGCCGGTTTCACATTTTGTGATTATGATTCTTGTTCGTCATCACAGCAGCTATTGGCAATGAGGTATTAGGCAAATGATTTCATACGTTTTAATTGATAACTTTTTACTATTCTGAGAAATCTAAAACCTCATACCTTATTTGTATTTTCGTGAAATCTGTCAAATCCGGGTGTCCGTCATAAACGTTGTACTGTCGACGAAGTGATGGGAATACCAGCTCTGAAGCATAATAATGACAATGCCTATTGCACATGTCAATTTACATTGCGTCATTTTACATTCGATAATAAAGCTAAGAAGTCAATTAGTGTGTGTAATAGTAATTTAATATAATGTCCACACTGTTCCTTTTCTACTTACATTTTATACAATTTCAATATAACTTGGCGCGTCCTTGTAGACCGCATCAGTCATTGAAAAGCGCCCCTAAATGCGCACCAAAAGACGACTCCTATGTCAATGCATACATTATTCCATCGGCCCTTCTTGTGTCTTTTCTTATCTTTTCAATTTGTGTTCGATTTATAAAAACTCTAAAAATCTGGATCCAGACACTCTTGTACCAGCCTATTTTGTGTTTATTTTAATAAATATAACAGCTACTAAATCATTTCAAACCCGAAATTGGTCACTTTGACAAGTGTAGTCACATTTATATTACAGATTCAATCTGTAAATATATCTATTCAAATTAATTCACTTTTATCTTCTTTTTTTTGTTGATCATATTTGAATAGATATTTTTGAGAGTGAGTAAACCTTCGTCGTCGTTTATCAGATTTTTCTCAAACTTCACATTAATTTGTTTCTCTCACTTTCTGCTTTTATGGAATCGAAGTTTATATCACATTCGCTGTAATAGAAAAACCTCGGTCACAAATGCCATTACTAACTGCTACGAACGCCTTTCGAACGACTTTCAGACAATGGAAATTCAGAAAGACAATGGAAAAACAGGGAGATTCGTACGAACCTTTGTGACCGTAGCTAAACATCTTATTGAGGATATAAAATTGTAATTTTCGTGCTCATACTTCAAGACATCATTTGACACAATTATTACATTCATTTTTTGTGATGAATAAGATAATCGAGAAAACAAGATTGTAGACTAAAATATTTCTTTCAAAAGACGACGGTTGAAGCAAGCTAAATAAAAAGATTCAGCCGCGGATTAATATTGCCTTGTTACATTATGCACGTGGAGAACGATGTACAACACTGTGTTAATGGAGGCACGAAGTACTAAAAATTAATGAATGTGACATCAAAATAAAAATGTGTAATTGTCTAGACGATCCATGAAGATGTTAATGCTTACATGCTCTTTTTTTCCAGTAATAATTTGATTTAATAATTAATAAAACCTTTTTAGAGTAATAATTGTCTTCTACTGTATGAAAAGACCTTTAAAATATTGTAGGTCAACTTTGTGTTAAATGGGAAGGACAAATGTTTAGCCAAAATGGGAAACAAAGGCTTGCAAAGCAGAGAGATTGTATCGGTATAAAAAGGTGAATTGCGTTCATGTTTGATCTTATCTGAATGTGACACTTTTCCTTTCTTTTGTGATAGAAAATAGAGTAATTTGATGCACTTTAAACTCTATTTCCTATCGTCCGTTTTGAGCCAGATGGGCACTACCTCATACACTTGAACACGCAGTTAATGCCCTTATGGCTTCAAACAGACGCTATCATACCTATTAGCCTTATTTAGCCTTTACCTGCTGGCTGACAGAGATAGCACCCCCTCCACCCCTCTCCTCCTCCTCTTCTTCTTCTTCTTCTTCTTCTTCTTCTTCTTCTTCTTCTTCTTCTTCTTCCTCTTCTTCCTCTTCTTCTTCTTCTTCCTCTTCTTCTTCTTCTTTTTCTTCTTCTTCTTCTTCTTCTTCTTCTTCTTCTTCTTCTTCTTCTTCTTCTTCTTCTTCTTCTACTTCTTCTACTTCTACTTCTTCTATCTTCTAATTCGTATTTGGTACGCGCAACAAATGAAATGGATATTATATATGGTTGATAATATTAAAGCTTAACTATCTATTTTACCTGAAAAAGCAGCAAGATGCAATATCCGACCATGCTAATATATATCTGAATAGGACTGTTCTCTCTCTCTCTCTCTCTCTCTCTCTCCCTCTCTCTCTCTCTCTCTCTCTTCCTCTTCATCAGCAAAGTTTAATATTTTAATTGATTGTGTGATCAATACCTTGGAAGCTATAACCCAGTTTAAAGAAAACAGCGGGTGACATGTAAAAGATCACTTGGCTGTCTTATATCCGTCCGCCGGATTGCGGATATCCACTCAGATATCCGCTATATCTGCCATATGACTCTCATGTGCTTGAACTATGACGACATAACTTTTTATTCAATTTTTAATAGATAGAATCTTATCAGCTCTGTAATACCTTTTTGCGATTCTAAATTCGGGGATCGACAGATCGGGGAATCCCTTGAATATCACATGATGAAAAGCGGGGCCGAATAAGAGAAAGAGAAAGTAAAATACATAAAGGTTGAGTTCTGGGAGAGGTGAAAGATAAATTATGAGCGTTTTCAAAAGCATGGCTCTTCAAAATTAATGCCTGCATGTTCTAAATATGACATGTATAATAGTTTTAAAATGAGGACCTTATATTTATGCCACATGTTTGTGTAGTCCAATATACATCTTTCTGTGTACAGTGCTTGTTACTTTTACCAAGAGTGGGCCAAATTTCTTACCATTTTGATGATTCCAGAACCTTGCCGTGCATACCAATACTTATATGCTACAAGGTCAACTATTTTCTGATTGATTCCACACCGTTTCTTTCACAATGCAATCGCATGACCATAACTCAACTTTGTCTTTAAGAGAATCAAGTAAAATCAAATATATCAATAATGCACACATGACTCTCAATTAGTCTACTTACTTTTTTAAAAATAAATTAAATGATCCACTTCAACGTTAGTAGTTGTAAAGGATGACTGTTTATTTATTCTTAAATTGATATAGAGAAAGTAAAGAATAATAAGTTTTATTGTTATTCAAGTGAAAATACATCCCTTTTAAAACGGGCGCTAGTACAATACAGAAATAAGTAGGTGGTGGATACGATGACCATGATAAATTTTAGGAAATTAATAAAGGCACTTATGCAAGAACAACAAAAGGAAAATTTAACAACTAAAATGTTATATGGTTTATGATGGTGGCATGCGCCTAGGATACTGTTTGTGTCAAATACATGAACCTTCCTACGGGTTATGTTCAATTCAGGCGGTATTTATCACCTTATATGATAACCAGACTTCTATAATGACATTGCAAAGATAATATGTCACTTCTTTTAGGAAACAGGTTGAGAACGATAACGATATTATGTGCAGTTCTTAAATTATTTAAGCTGGTAAGAATGCCTGAACGACTGAGTATAGAACTAAGGGTAGTTTTTACTTGCTTTAGAATTATACTAAGAGGCATTTTCAACTCGTGTTCTGATTTCTCCCCCCCCCCCCTCTTCCATCCTCTCTCTCTCTCTTTCTCTTTCTATCTCTCTCTCTCTCTCTCTCTTCCAATCCCCTCTCTCTCTCTCTTTCTCTCTCTCTTCCTCTCTCTCTCTCTCTCTCTTTCTCTCTCTCTTCCTCTCTCTCTCTCTCTCTCTCTCTTTCTCTTCCTCTTCCTCTCTCTCCCTCCCTCCCCCCTTTTTTGCATGTTCGAGTTTCGATCCCTCTACAAACATTGCTTTCATTTTATGGGCTGTAATTATTTTCCACATGTCATTATATTTCATGTTTTTTAATGAACTATGCTTGCAGTGTTTTACACCAGATGTAATGATATTTAAACTTCATAACAACACCAATGTAAATCTTAATCATATTACAATGGTTTATTTGTTATTGTTATTTTCTCTTTATTATATCAGATTCTTTGGAACAAGCTTCACGGTTTATCACCCACAATGCATACTTCGTGCGTATCACTCGTCTTGGTCATTCTTTCGGCGATTTCGTCAGTGAACTACGGTAATTTTCTTTCATTTCTGCATTTTACTTAATCTCCATTTAAAATAGGAGATCATATAATGAGCTCTAGGATAGTGCAACGTTCGGAAACATCAACCGGAAACGGTACTGAAATACAAGTATCTACTCTTGATATTGTTCTCATTAAATTCTTTCACTTCCTTCTTATCATGTCCTGTTAACTATTTTCAAGGTTTGATTGATTGATTGAAGGATTTTATTGAATACTACCATTCTCGCAGTCCAAAGACTAAGCTGCAATGGTTTAGTTTACAATGTATATACATGATAATAATAATAATATAATAATATATAGCGCTTAATACAAATGTCTCTAAGCGCTTTACAAAATTGTTACCCCGGTCATTGGATTCAGTGCTTGCCCGAACACACTGTGTGCACAATCTCCACTCCCTGGGGAGCATTCCAGCCAGGAGTTACTTGACGCTCAAAAAACTGTTTGACCAACAATGACGGCCGCATCCTACCGGGTACCCATTTAACACCTGGGTGGAGAGTAGCAAGTGCAGGTTAATATCTTGCAATTATACAATGATTATTCAAACAGCACATTTCGTGCATATCATTCGTCTTGGTTATCATTTCCGCGGGTTAAAAAACAAGATCATTGCAAGTATTTTTCTGCTTCCATGCAAATGAACTCATTACCATTTTCCCTTTGATCTTTTGACAATTAACAGGTTTCCCCCACAATACCTTGCCATCAAGTACCGTAGCTGACGTCACAGAAGTATCGACCAATCAAGATGCATTTGTGGGTCTTGTGCGTATTTCAGACACGCCTAAAAAAGAAAGACACACAATGAACACCACGCCCCTTCCTAATCCCTCCACATCAGACCACGATGACGATGCTACATCAGTCTCAGGGCTTCTTGATAGGGACGTCAACGACCACGCCCCTACAAACGATGTGAACGGTGCCGACGAAGTTGGAAGAGCTGTTGCGGATCTTTCTCAGAGCGCCGGTAATCAAGATGATACACACAGCAATGACAACACATCTACTGCTCAGAATGGTAAGCCTATCTCTGTCATTCTCTCTCTCTCTCTCTCTCTCTCTCCTCTCTCTTTTAGTTCTCTCTCTCTCTCTCTCTCGCTCTATATCTCTCTCAGGCACACACGCGCATACACACACACGCCCACGCACGCACACCCACATACACACACACACACATGCCCACACCAGCACACCCAATACACATAATATACGCTCACCCACGCACACACTCACAATTTCTCTCTTTTCTTTTTTTAACTTTTAATTCCTTCATTTTCTACCATGTTCCTACTCCTAGGTTTTCCGTGGTGGTCACTTATGCTCATTCTCCTGGCTACGGTTGTCATCATCATCGCCATCGCCCTCCCGTTCGTTCTCTACAACCGCCGGCTCAACAAACGACACGCCGTCATCAAGAACAGTAAACGAGCGTCGGAACTCATCGTCGATTCATGGATAGCGGTCTCGCAATCTTCAATTCCTCCCGCTTCACCATCGACATCGTCCGACAGCGGTCACGACGACGATGTTGAAACAACTTGCAAACAGGGCAATACGACACCGCAGTCGGATTGGGGAACGTTCACTATGGAAGATGGAGACAGCCATGAAATCATACTCGGGGCAGAGGGAGGGTGCTGATCGAAGTGTACATGTAATTTTGAGAGAAAGAAAGATCTCAACTAAAGCATTGTCGTAATTTCACAAACCACTTTAAAACGTTTCCGGTAGTAGGCTTATGCAATGGTTAATATGATATCATGTAGAAGATAGTGGCTTGACGACTATATGATTGTGGGCTGACTTCCCGTACATTGAATTCTTGTTTCTGTTGTAGAGAGCTAGGTACGGTAGATCCTACGTACATTCTGTCTGTTCCATAGGAAATTGAGTACACAGGGGCTATGTAATGATCCTAATTAAAAGGCACCATAACTCGCCACCTGTAATATTTCCTATGTATGAAATGATTATTCACCACTTTATCAATGAATGACTAGGACTGGTAGTTTAACCTTTTGCGGCCGTAAAGATATCGCACAGTTCCAGTAATACCGATACTCAAAATAGTGCAATGTTTATCAAAGTTTATAACAGGAGTATACATTACAATATATTATTAAAGTCACAAAGTCAGGACGATGCTTGAGCAAATATTTATTAATTCCGCCTATCAAATAATGTCTTCATATGTATTAACTAAATTAGTTATAAAACAAAAAGGACTAAGTATTTCAAGGGAGAGATTATATTTTGTGTACGAATTGTATTATATAATTGACCATTATATAGAGGTACTATAATGACTAATTTTGAAAGTACAGAAATTATCTGAAAGCGGTTAAAAAACCATGAGAGGGTAATGGATGATTTTATTCTCATTGCTACTAATTATTTTGATAATCGCGCCAACCTGGTAAATTTATAAGGATGTAGGCTATATAATGAGTTACACTCTTTCCTGAGTGTAGGATGCGGGATTTCCTATGTATGTTTTTAATAGAGATCAGATGTAATCAGTTATTTAATGTGTATGAAGTAGTCTGTCAAACAGACACCAACTCAATGTATTCTATTTTATTTCATGTCATCAGTTTATTCCACGCTAAACGTCATCATGTCGAGATATCATTACACGAGATTAACCAATCATGTTGGTCAAAGCCCTATTTTAAGAGTTATTACATACCTGAGCATATTAGACTAAAGGTTTTATGTAGTGGGATGCATAAAGGAACTTAACATGTTCACATGATCATGATGATCATTTGATTGTTGTGAATTGTTTATTTACTTGGTTCAGAATATAAGTAAATATTCCTGATAATGTTACGATGGACAATCTAAGTTTATTTTCAACAAGAATGATAAGAATTCTCATCGTTAAGTGGTACGAATGGTTAACATATATAATTGGGAGAAATTGTTGAGAGTTATTGAAAACAAATACCGCTTATGAGGATAACGTCGAGTTGATAAAAGTGAATAAATTATACTTCATTGAATAGAGAATGTGAAATTCCAAACTTTTCAAACTTTTTGTTAACTCGATAATCATAACTCTGACCAAAAACAAACAGATTACTACGCTACCAATGTTTGGTAGATAATAGTTTTCAAAGGATTTATCTTTGTTTCGTGGAATTTGATAAAAATGTATATCAGAAACCTACATGTACAAATTATGAATGGGGTTATAATTTAAACAAGTGTAATGACAAAATGTAAGTCCTATATTACGTGGAAGTTTAATGTGATTATGAGTATGTTATGAAATGTATATTGTATTCGCAAAATAATGTATTATATTGTTAGTGATCATGTATATATAGTGCTGTTTTACAGTATAGATCAAATGGAAAGTGTGAAAAATACTTTTATAAAATCGCTGTTACATGTTGCATCAGTAATTATGCATGTCAAACTCTGCAATTATATAGTAAAATTAACCCAAAGTCGAACTAATTCCTATTTTTTCATTAGGGATTCACCATTTCACAAGTTTTGCAGTCGTAATCAGACACCAACAATTTTTGTACCTTCAAATTATAATTATGTACACATCGTTAACCGAGTCTATAATTTATGTTGATATTGAAGTTGCTCATATTTTCGTGATTATATTATAGTGAAATCTGATTTTAGAATACATATATATATGACCGTGAATGATATATATAATTTGCCTAAAATACCCATAATGATCCATACAAATTGTAATTATGTGAAATCCATGTTCTTTGTTTGCAATGGACGATTGTTTGTTAACAACATTAAGAAGTGGTTGATATATCTGTTATCATGACTGCTACTAGTGAAGTAAGCAACTATCGCCCCTCTGTTGCTTAGAATTGAGCCTAATATTAGCCCCTATACATTAGCGGCTCAGAGTTGTCATTATAAGTATATTATCGTATAACAATTTCCTATTATACACCCTTCAATGTTAAAATTATAAAATCGAGAAAATTGTGTACGAATATAAACATGTAAACAAGCGTAGGCTATATATCTTGCCTGATAAATCCTTGGAATCGAAATTCCTTTTTGATACTTGAAAAGTGACATCCCGTTGATCCTATACATTATTCGTCCTACTCATATTATCATGATCATGCATCAGGTTAGGTTAGGATAGAGTTATCCGAATCCCTATCCCTAACAGAGAATGATACATCGGTCAAAAAAAAATTACTTTTGGTTTAACGAAACTAATAATATGCAAGTCTGTGCAATTTGACAATAAAAAGGAGCAACAAGTTACTGATGAAAAATTTCAATGAAGTGATTTCAAATGAACGTAGTCTGTCAATGGTGTAGAAAAAACGAGATGAAAAAACGTTGAAAAGCGCCACTATAATCCTAATATTATGATATATGACAAAGATATAATGAAATACCTTACAATGCAATCTATTTATCTTTATATTTATAGAATTCTATTTATTTGTCCTTTGCCTACCCTCTTATCACTATTATTTAGAAGGAATGAAGAATGCATGATGTATGCTGTCAGAGAAAAATAATGTGGAAACATGTATGGTTATTGTACATGCTTTGTAAATGTATAACATTGAAATTGAAATCTGTATGGTTTTATTGTCAGTGATAAAAATAAAATGTTATCTTTTACTAAAACGTGATGAATATTATCAGTAATATTGTAGCATTACACGATTGGAATTGCCGTTTTCAAAAACTGATAGAATTCCTCTATAATAATAATAATAATACATTACATTTATAATGCGCTTAATACAATGTTTCTATAAAGCGCAAGAGAAACAAGAAAGGATAAGGAAGGAAAAGTGAGAAATACTAAAGAAACATGTTAAAAACATTAAATTACAAGTAAACAGCAAAGAAGAATGTGACATTACAGAAAATAAGGACTGCATCAGAATTGATTGAAATATATAAATAAATAATGGTTACATGGTGCACTCTTCCCTCCCTCCTCTCTCCCCCCCCCCCCCCTCTCTCTCTCTCTATTTTGGCCCTTTCTGTCCCTTATCTCTTTTCCTCTTTTTTCTCTTTAAATAACTTCTCTCTTTCTCTCTATATAAACGTGTAATGTCTTCTTCTTCTCCTAAGTTTGCCTTTCTTTCGAATTAGGCGAAATTATGGTTACATGGTGCACTCTTCCCTCCCTCCTCTCTCTCTCCCCCCCCCCCCCCTCTCTCTCTATTTCTGCCCTTTCTGTCTGTCTGTCTGTCTGTCTCTCTTATATATATATATATATATATATATATATATAGATGATCTATATGTCTTTCTATATCTATCTATTTGTATATCTCCGAAGAGAGCCCCACCCCCTTCCCGGCACTAATTATGAAGAGCTACATTCAGGCATTCAATACTAATGAGGCTCTAAACAAGTCTCAGAAATATGAACAATACAGACTCAATTTTCAAACAAACTTTTATTCAAAAATTCACTTTAAATTGATCATCATGCATATAATTCATTAACGCTGAACAAATCTTATGCAGTCATTTGTCAATAATCTTGATAAAATCTGAGCCAAAATAAAGGAACCCGTTCGATCTTTACAACGTTCAATCGTCATGAATATGAAAGAAAAATAACAGTCAACACATATCAAAGAACTCAAGAACATCATTATACTCTGTTCGCAGACAGAAACCAGGTTATCGATTTTGCATCAGAAAATCCCCCAGACTTAATTGTCTTTGACTACCAATTAACAAAACACTAATTAGAACGTCTTTCAAAAGAACTCAGTAGGTACATGAAGAATATTAAGGTCCAATTGGGGAGTGTGTTTTTAAGTGTGTGAAAACAGGTTTCATGGAATTATCGACACATTCAAAATCATTGCAAACGACGGAAGAAAAAAGAAACCCATGTGATTACATAGCAATTCTTAATGAATTAGGTTTTCTCCACAAAGTTGCAATGCATTTCCAAATCACTGTTTATATTGGTACGATCACAAAGACTTTCCAGGAATCACAGTAAGGTAGTTAGAGATTACTCGTGTCCATTACCTGTTGAAATGTACAAACATTACACTGACTTATAACATAATTCAAACAGTGTTCTATGGAATATAAAATTTAAAAGTATTGAAATTGCCCTTTAGTTGATTTATCAAGAGTCTACAATCATGTTTATCAATTTTTGTTGCTTTTTTCTGCTTTCATTGTTTGGAGTCTAAAATGATTGCATTCAGGCCGTGCAGGGAAACCGAGAATAAATCATGCAGAATCATGAAATACAATCTCCCAATAGCCTTTTCACCCTAAACTGGTAATCAAAATACAGGCCACGATACTTAATTATAATAACAATTTATGCGGTAGGATTCATCCTTTTGAACTACACATTTCTAACAAACACTTCACACACATTTTTTCAAGCATATTTTCCATTTAGATACATTTTTTTTTTAAATCATGTATACAGCGAAAGCCATGCAAAAGCAGCTCATAAAACAATAAAGCCAAATCACAGTCCAACATGAAACCCGAAGGATCTATCAGCATACATTCAGTGTAGAGTTTTGGTAAATGTAAGCCATAACACAATTTTTCATATTTCTATGAGTTCAGTTCAACATAAAAAAACAATCTCCAAATTTGGTTTTAATCTCTGTGGGAAATTGAACAAATATGGGATTTAAATAATCATGTCTCTGGTCATAATGTCAATATCCTTATTTTTAATTTGTGTATACACTAGTTTGTTTTGTTTGATTGATTTTATTTCTGCGTTCAAAAAGATACAAATTCAAATTCAAAGTACACAAATTTGAATAATAACAAATACAGTGAATAAAATGTTTACAAAAGTAATTAAATAGAAAAAATCATGTACAATTATATCATACAATAAACATGTACGAAGCATACAAATAAGACAAGAAATATATAGTAAATATTTTTCAATAAATTAGAGAGGTAATTTAGAACGCAGGAGACCACCATCGTGAGCGGTTAGGCTAGAGATGGAAGGCGGCCTCATAAAAAAAAGAATTGGCGACAAAACTCTCTTGGGAAAACTGAGTGATTAAGTGGGTGCAGTGCAAGTGCAGGTGCAGTAAGCAGTTGCATGATAAAGAATAAAATAAGTCATGGTTTTATTATACTAATTTAAAGAGTCTTTATGAAGCTCAGCTTTGGGTTGTGTTTTTTTCAATTGTCTTTCATCCCAAAAATTCAATCATCATCATTTTGATTTGCTTACTGCATTTCACCGATTGCTTGGAAAGGAATACCAAATTATTTTTTAAAACTGAAGTTAAGAGAAAAATTACATAGCAGAGGATGTATTTAGAAGCACTAAATATTTTAATAAATGGAAATAGTACAATAACAAAGGTAGATGTACTGTGACATTAGTCCATTAGTACATGAATATAAAGTTAATACAGCAGAAATTTCAGTAAACTGAACAATGTACAAGTTGGCACTTACGGTAAAGCATTGCAGAGGGCAGCATGCGATTTAGGCAATCAAAGCATTTTTAAAAATTCAAATACATGTATCAGCATTGAATTTAGGGATAACCAGTTTTACTGGAACATAAACATTGAGAAACATCAAAACATGGCATTGCAGGGGGTTTGGTTTCATTGTATATTCCTACAACCAACTTTATAATAAGATACCAATTCAAACATGGACAAAAATCACCTCCAAACAAGTGAACAACACACTACAAAAGAGCTACCTATCAATCTAAATCCACAACCTTATTTTGTCTCGTCCATTTTGAGGGGGGGGGGGGGGGGGGGGGGACAAAAACAAAGTCATGCACTTTGAGCATAGCTGATGAAAAACATAACAAATACATTTCTGTGACATACACACAGACACACAATACAAACATTGCACCATCCTAACCCATACCTGCCAACCTGAGACAAGAGAAATTCGGAGTAAATTTTTCTGGATGGACTACGAGGTCGCAAACCACCGAAGGATTGGGGTACTAGCCCGTAGATTGGGGGGGTACACAGGACTTTAGGGTCTATTTTTATGAACAGCACGAGTCTTACCCATTTTATCCTTCAAAAATGGAGAAATCAACGAAGAAGAAGAATATAGTAGTAGTAATCCAAAATAAATCTGAGGAAGTCCGATAAATAACAAGCTTCCACGATCGCAGTCACCGCACAAGCATTGAAGAAAACACGCCAATCATACACTACATGCACTGTATACATTGGCAATGTATACAGTGCATGTAGTGTATGTATTAGTAACGTCCGCACACACTTTATCGATATAGTTGCGCACGTGCTTCCACGTACTACTACATGCAGTTGGCAGTACATGGATAATCAATGCGGAACTAACGATCGCGTTCGGGCTGCGCTGTGTATATCTTCTATGAGCGCGAGCGCAGATGTCGGCGTGATCTGGTTATCAGTGCTGTGTTATGCTTTAGTCTTATGCAACAGTCGTTTGTTTTAAAAATATTTTAAAATTACAAAAAATCGGAGTTTTGAGGCATGCAATCGGAATTCGGAGTGGGTATGAAAAAAGGGGAGTAACTCCGCCTACATCGGAGTGGTTGGCAGGTATGCTAACCTCCAAAGTTATTATTTTCACCCCCCCCCCCCCCCCCTCCAAAAAAAAAAAATGAAAATAAATTAAAGAAAGAATTGGACAGTTTATACAAAATTTAGAAAGAAGCTTTAGAAAAAAGGGGGATACTGCTCAACACGGTAACATAATACTGCAAGCGATGATACAAGAATCAAGATGAGCAAATTAACTTAAATGATTTAGGCATTTCACCATCATCAGGGAACTATAAAACTACAGCTAGATACAAAAGTAAAAACAGACTAACACTAGGTGATGAGCAAAGATTCAGCAACACACGGCAGATCCAGGTTGTTACCCTGAAAGTCACCTTAACTCACACGCAACAACGGACAAAAAAGATACAACCCCTAATTTGAATTTTGAAAATCATTTTCACAAGAAAAAAATTCTTAAAGTTAAAATTTGTTGTGAAATATATACTGGTAATGTCTTTATATTCATTTATATTGATATCAAGTGTTATTCATTTAATATAAATGAATATGACTATAAAAACATTACCAGTAAATACTTCTGATCAATTTTACCTTACAAAGTAAATAATGGCAAATTCTGTTCCACAAAAAGCAAATGTAACCCCCTTCCATCATGTACAGAAGAAACCCTGAACCTCATTGGTCAATGAACCCCTCTTATCAAATCATCAGAAGAAAGCTCAAGTCTGATTGGCTCTCTTCTTTTAGTTTGTTAATGAAATGCACAAACATTGTTCTTGATTGGCAAATAGCAACTTTTTATCAAGTACATGTAAATGCAGAAATCTTGATAGTGATCGGATTGTACTAACGACAACAACAACAAAAATCATCATGATAAGTTTTCCATCAACACTTCTTGAAGAGATTAATGAAAGAGACACTGTTCCTGGTTTGCTTTAAGTGTCCCTTTAAACGAGTTACAACAGAAAACTTCGGAGTGGCTGGCTATTCAACTCTCTCACCGTGAGTAACTGCGACTAGCTGTGAAACAACCTCTTACCAAGTACAGTCCGTTTTTAAAAAGTAAATGCAGCAACCTTGATCATGAACACATGTTAACAAGTGACTGCAGAAAGCTTGTTTCTGATTGGCTATAGGTCTGCAGTTGATTGCCACATAGCCCTTGGCACCCGAGTATTGACCAATCACAGACGTTGTTTCAGCTCATTTGACATGGTTTTTCTGTCTAGGACGTGAGGTGATACAGAAGGCATAGATGTTGAAGTGATCGCTTAGCTGATTAACCTAGGAATAGATACGGGGGAAAATAACAAACAATATACAGTTACAAATGGGTCTCTATCCTACTCAAATGCCGTTCTGGCATAATGTGTCACATAACAATAAACAGTGTCATTTTGTCTATCTTTGCAAAATCAGAAATATTAACCCTTAAAGGATTATTTAGATATGATGTAGCAAAACCTCAGTGATTTTTATTTAATGACATGAAGTGTAATACATTTCACATATATGTAAAAACATGTGGAATGATTATATCTATTAAAGGTGCATGTATAGTTTAATTTCTTGTTAGAGAAAATAGAAATAAATAAATTTATAACTAACAGAGCGAATGGGAGAGGACCTTGAAAGAAATATCATAGTAGTAGCAAATTTGTGCTAGATGAAATGCAAATTTAAAAAATCATAACTTTCTTATTTTAAAGTGACTCGGTAACATTGTTGAAAGTTGATGAACAAACTGTGTAATTGTTGTATGTAATGTTACTTATTATATTCCTTCTACTGTACTAACCCTCCGAAATGCAAAAAATCCAGAAAGAATTTTCAAACCACGAAGATATTTATGATTTTCTTTGAAGGCGTCACTGTGCGACACCCTCTAACAGTAAATTCTCCCAACTATATTTGAATTTTCCCCAACCGTTTTCAATGAAAATAAGACATAAGACAGGCTTTTTTAAATCTGTCAACATTTAAATGTCTGGAATGGTTTATAGAGCCAATTAATTGCTTTGTGACGATTTACATTCAACTAAAATGTAATTAAATTGAAATAATATAGCTGGGAGAATTAAGGAATCAATCAGATCAGTTTTCCCCAATTTTTATCATTAATAAAGGTCTGTTTTCACTCAAACTTTCAGATTATTTATAATTGCACATTTTTTTTTTTTTTTTTTTTTTTTTTTAGCAGATGTTTCTGCATTTATTGATAAATCAAATATAAAAACATTCAAATAACAATAATAGTATATAATATAATTGATTTACATAAAGAGTGACAACTTAATACACACAAAATAACATTAAAAAAAAAATGCATAATTGAAAGCTTGAAAGTATGGAGGTAAGTAAAAATAATCAAGATAAATGCAGAGGCCAACTATCATAAGCAAGGAAGCTTGAGTCGATAGCAGCCGGGAAGGGGGGGGGGGGGTACATGGCGCTGTTTTAGGAGAATGTAGGGGAATAGAGAGTCACATATAAAGATTTTGTTCAGAAAGTATCTAAATAAAAAGTGGAAATAAATAAATGAAAGAAAAAAGAAGAAAAATGTGCAAGTGTGTGCAAGTGGGTGTGTGCAGGTGAAGTAAGTGTTCGATTCGTATTGTTAATGAACTGGTCATCTAAAATTAATTTAAATAAACAATCAAAACCTCTGAGACCCTTATGATGTTTTTGAATATGTAGATATTAAATATTTTTTCATCGATGCTTTGAATGAATAAAGAGTTGCAGAGTGTTTAATATTGTCAGGTAAAGCATTCCAAATGTCTGGACCATGATGTCTAATCGATTTATAGGCCATAATAATTTTGGGGTTTGTTAAGTGGAAATCGGATGAGTGTCGTGTGGGATAAGAATGTATATCACTATTGTAAACAAAAATATTTCGAAATGCCAAAGGTATAGTATTTATCCAACATTTATACATAAAGATTGCAGTCTGAAAACTGTGAATGTCAGCGATTTTTAATGTTTTTAGTTTACAAAATATTGGATCAGTATGGGCTAAATAATGTGAATGTGTACAAAGACGAAGTGCTTTCTTTTGGAGACGATATATTAACATAATTTTCATCTTACTACTATTACCCCAAGCTATGTTACAATAAGATATGTATGACAAAATGAAGGAATTGTAAAGCATAAATAGTGACTTTTGTGATAGATAATATTTTAATTTATATAAAATGCCTATGCTTCTCGAGACTAGCATGCAAATGTTGTTAATATGACTATTCCAAGTTAGGTTTGAATCAATCATTACACCTAAGAATGTTGTAACTTCTTTTTCAATTATGGGCATGTTATCTATAAAAATATCATAATGAAGTACATGTTTAGAGTGTATGTTTTTGAAATAAATACAATTAGTCTTATTAATATTTAAAGAGAGTTTATTGGATTTGAACCAAGATGATAATTTATTTAGTTCTAAATTGAGGGTTGTAATAAGAATGTTTAAGTCTTTATGCGAATAAAATACGTTGGTATCGTCTGCGAACAGAACATATGTTAGGAGTGGTGATGCATTAACAATATCATTCATATATACTAAAAACAGTAGGGGACCTAATATGGAGCCTTGTGGTACTCCGCATTCTATGGTGGAAATATTAGATGTTGTAGATTTAAACATAACATATTGATGTCTATTACGCAAATAGTCTTCAAACCAAGAAAGTACAATCCCTCTAACTCCATATGCTTTTAATTTATGTATTAATATACGATGGTCCATGGTATCGAATGCTTTCGATAAGTCCATAAAGACACCTACAGTGTGTTCTTTTTTAGAAAGGGAATCAGTTATTTTGTCACATAATTGTAGAATAGCATAATCAGTAGAATGGTTCTTTCTAAATCCATATTGATTAGGAATTAAAAAGTTATTGATATCTAAGAAAGAATATAATCGTTTATATACTATTTTCTCTAATATCTTTGAAATGCTTGGTAGTAAAGAAATTGGTCGGTAGTTTGAAACTTTAGAGTGATCATCCTTTTTATATATCGGAATTATTTTTGCAACTTTTAGTGGGTCGGGAAAAACCCCTTGGGAAAGAGATAAATTAAAGATATGTGATAACGGGGAAGCTATGAAGTGAATTATTTGTTTTAATAAAGATACACTTAGCTCATCGTAGCCACTAGATTTACTGCTTTTTAATGAACGAACAATTTCTAAAATCTCTTGAATATTTGTTGGATTAAAAAATAAGGATTGATTAACGTTATTATTTAAGTATTTGAAAAAATCATTCTTTTCATTGATTATTTTGGAAGCTAAATTTGGTCCAATATTAGATTCAATATTATTTGGAGTATCCTTTTTCTTCCCCAAAATATCATTAACCGTTTGCCATAATGATTGATTATTATCTTTATTATTTTCAATTTTATTACCATAGTATAATTTGCGTGATAAACGAATAATTGAAGTCAATTTATTACGGTACTTTTTATATTTATTTTGATTTTCATTTGTAGGTGATCGAAGTGAGATTTTATATAAACGAATTCGGGTAGATATTGATTTAAGTATACCTTGAGTAATCCATGGTCGTTTATTTTTCTTTTTATTTGACTTAATTCTTGAGAGGGGCACATTTTTATTATAATGACAAAGAAGTTTTTTTATAAATTTGTCATATGAACTGTTCACATCTCTTTCAAAATAAATATCATACCAATCTTCTTGACTCAAGTCTATCTTTAAGGATTCAATATTACGCTTGGTTTCTTTACGTCGTGTTGTATGTTCTTTATTGGGAATTTGTAGGTGTTTATCATTAGGACCTATCGTAAATATTGGTAAATGGTCTGAAATATCATAGTATATTATTCCATTCTGTTTATTATCTAATACGTTTGAGAAAATATTATCAATTATAGTATGTGTTAAGTTTGTAATCCTAGTTGGTTTATTAATGAGAGGTTTAAAAAAAAATGAAGATAATAAATTAGTGAAGTGTTGGCCAAGAACGGTAAAAGGTAAGGATATATCGATATTAAAGTCTCCCATAATATATACATCTTTATTTTCTCTAGAAATAAATTCAAGGCATGATTCTAATTCATCAAAAAATGTGTCTAGCATTGAAGTCACTACCTTAGCACCATTTTCTCTAATCTGAACAATGTTACCAAGTCCCTTTAATAAGATTTTGCTAAAACTTTCACTTATCCGTTTCTCTAGGTTTTCTACACCTATCAAAACCAACTTGATATCAGGGCGGACTTCCCCTGTAAGGATCTGGATCACATACTCACCACTGTGACTAAGTAATGGAAATGCAGGAGTAGCATGATAGCAAACAGACCATGAAGAATGAGAACCTCATACTCTGCTAGACCTAATACACATACTGCAATGGCTGCCCCTCCAAACAGCATCAATAGAAAGTTGTTTGCACACGCTAACGTATCAGACATCTGACTTATAATCAATCGCACCTAGAAAAAATGATAAACAGAAGATTACATACAGTACTTGATCCTAATGTTGTCCACATTGGTTCAATATTTTTTAACATCTTTATGATCCTGTGACTTTTGACTCTTCCACCCAAAATCTAATCAGTTCATCCTTGCATGATCAAACATACTACTTCCAATTTTTGTTAAAATCGGTTCAATGGTTCTCAAATTATTGCAGTAATGACAAGCGAGACAACAATATCCTCAGTTTGCTGAAATAAATGTTTTGTTCTGATACACATATCACAGAATGTCTACTCTATTGCTCTAAGGCTTATGCTTTTAGTACACTTTTATAAGAGGTTACTTAAGAATTTCTTATTTTCTTGTAAGGGGTGTACTCAATTTTGTTGGATATGAGAATAGCTATCCAGGCTACAATAAGCTGCGAGCAGACAATATGCCTAAACTCAACCATCAGACCTGAATCCTTGATTCAATATTTGTTGATAAATGACCCAGCATATCTCTTCCAGTGGGTCAAGTGGGTATAATCTTACAGTAGGCCTGTCCTCATCAGCTCGTATTTGCCAAATAACCCGCTATCTTAACTATCCTTATCACAAATTAACCAGTTAATTTGCGTCTTCATCAGCCCGCAGTTGCAATTTGGTCGAGAAAATATCCAGAGAAATCTTAGCCTTGTTTCCAAAATATCCCGCTATTTGGGAAATAGCGGGCAAATTTGCACCCGTTTGAACTAGTTTGTGACGAGCGTATCGGTCTGGTGAGGACGCAATTTTTTAGCTTTGGGATAATATCCAGAGTCTGAAAATAGCTGTTATTTGGCAAACTCAAGCTGATGAAGACAGGCCTATTAAAGACCTACATGTACATGTACTTACAGGGGATACTATGACCCTCTTCATACTCTGGTTGACGGGTCCTATTTTCAATACACAGCATACATGTATCTCACAATATCTCTACTACATATCTCTACTTCTTCTTTATTTGTGCATAGAAAGAAATTCTCCCTTATTCATTCAAATTTTCCTAGATTTATGGATGTTTCTTTCCTCAGGGGTGATAGTGAGCACTAAAAAAAAAAAAGGTTTTTTGTTTTCCCCTCAACCACGCCCCCTTGAGTAAAAAAAAAAGAAGAGGATTCGCGGGGAAAAAATGGCATCTAACAATATTCCCCCCTTTCGAGTAAGAAAATTGGGAATAAAAATAGGGCAAAATAGGGAAAAATAGAGAAAATAAGGGGGAAATCGGGATAAAATGGGGGAAAAAAAAAAAAATCTGGTAAAAAAAAAAAAAAAAAAAAAAAAAAAAAAAAAAAAAAAAAAAAAAAATCATTTTTTTTTTAATCGGGAAGAAGAAAAAAAACCGAGAAAAAATCGGGAGAATTATAAAAAATAGGGAAACCGATTTAAATCGGGTTTTTATCAGGCCTGTTTCCTGGAGACCTAGTCACGAGTTATTCCATTAACCTGTTTTTCATTAATTAACCACAATACTTGGAGTCCAGTAAAACTGAAAGTGAATTGACTTGAAAAGTAGAGCATCAAGATCGTTTTGTAAATTTACATACAATGTACTCATGAAAGCTCTAGCATATTACAAGGCAAAAATTCTGGTCATTTAACCTGACTTTGGTTTTTCAATGAACAAACCAGAAACTTTTACAATTTTTCAGAAAGGATAAGATTTAACCCAAAAAAATACATGAAGCAGAATACATGAATCAGAACACACTTAATTATAATTGCATCCCAAAAAAAAGTTGCTCAACTCTAAAACAGACATCATTTACAACTAAAGCATCACGATGTTATGAATGTATCTGATACAGTCAAACCTGTCTACGGCGACCGCCCAAGGGAAACTCAAAAAGTGGTCTTTGTAGACAGGTTCCTTTAGTACATATTTCAATGAGAAACCATTTTCAAGGGAAACAAAAAATTTGCTTGTTGTAGACAGGTGGTCACTAAAGCAGGTTTGACTGTACATGTATACATAGGTTCATGTCAGTGAAAACAAGTCTTAATAATAATATTGGATTCTGTATATAGCGCACGTATCGACCTTGCAAGGATCTCAAGGCGCTCCAACATTACCCGGCTATGCTAAGCTGCCGATTTCGACGCTCACAGCATTTAAGGAATTCCTTCCTACCGGTACCCATTTAACACCTTGGTGGAGAGTGGCAAGTGTAGAGTAATGTCTTGCCAAAGGACAATGTTGCGGCGGGACTCGAACCACGGACCTCACTGTGAATATGACTGACAAAGAAAGCGGACAAAATATACAGTTCCTCAGGTAGACAAAGGAACATCCCTTCACTGCTATTATGTAAAAATGTGTAGAACAGGTGTCACATGCATATTCACTTTTTACATAATAGCAGTGAAGGGATGTTCCTTTGTCTACCAGAGGAACTGTATATTTTGTCCGCTTTCTTTGTCTGTCATATTCATAGTGCCTTGTGAATCACAGTCTGTCGACTTATCCACTACGCCACAACACCTCTTGACTTACTGTTATATTTGAGAAGACAGTGGAGACAGCGAGTAGGTATATCCTGGTATGATACTCAAAGACATCGGTCGGTTCATTTCAGTGAAAAGTCTAGACTTACCGTTATATTTGAGAAGACAGTGGAGACAGCGAGTAGGTATATCCTGGTATGATACTCTAAGACATCCGTAGGTGAGAAGAGACCCCAGAAGATTGAGATACCAAAGAGAGCTAGCATGGAGATGAGAGGTGTTGCTGCTTCACTCAATGAACGCTTCTTCCCCGATCCAGTTTGGAATGACCTACATGCAATAAATAAGAGTGTGGAAATAGAATTAGTTAAGGAGAGAAAAATCAAATACTTTGGTCATGTTAAAAGGCACCAAAGCCTCATATTAAAGGATGTATTGGAAGGAAGAGTGGAAGGAAGTAGACCGAGAGGGAGACCCAGAATCAAATGGGAAGAGAATGTCAAGAACTGGAGTGGACTAAAACTGCAAGAGTGCACCAGAATGGCAGAAGATAGAATGAAATGGAGAGATGTTGCACTCAACCTCCGAACCGGGAGAAGATACTTAGATAGATAGATAGAGTGGAAATAGAATAGTACATGTAGATTGTAATAATACTGGCTTCTTGTAAAGCACTCCTTATTCACCATTCAAGATACTTTTAACAAGAAACCCTACTATTAGTGTTGTTGCTACTGGTGCCCAAATTAAAAAAAGATTTTTTTATTGCCATTTAGGTGCCAGAACCTGGGTCAGTCGGTCGCATTTCTTTTTCTTCTTTCTTAAACTTTGTTTTCCTCCCCTCAAAACAGCGACCGTCTCCTCAAAAAATATAAATCGCTGGTGCAGCACATGGCACATACATGGACACGTACACGAGGCTGGGGTCTACTTGTATGCATGAAATGCAGGATTTTTTTTTGTTAAACATTCATGCAAAATGCAAATAACAGGTTTCTGCATGAATACATGATAGATTCTGATATTTTGAATTCTACTGGTTTACAACTTGCCTTCAAAGTACATTTTCCTAGCAGAAACAATGATAATATCATGTTTGGTACTGTGTACCAGTGCATAAAATGCCAATTTGTCATATAGTTGCAAAGAATAAGAATTAGACCATATTAAAACAGAAGTTTGTTAACATTATACATAAACAAATTCTATAAATACAGTTGAAACAATCTTCTTTTTTTAAATTGATTTTCAAATTACCTGACTATATTGTAGATGCTTTGTGGTAATGAAAATACTACTGCACCAGCTGAGGAAATAGAAAAAAACATACAAATATCAAACAACTGTGATAACTGATAATAATGATAGTTATATAATTTAGGGTTCAACAATAACTCTGGTCTGGTACAAATGGACACCTTATTGTAGATTACACTCAGGATCAGGGAAAAATATTTAAAACATTTTTTTTTTTTTTTTGGGGGGGGTTACTTTACAAGCTTGCTTGCATGAAAATAACACTATTTAATTTGTTTTGCATTGAACTCTATGCAAATTTGGGGGGCTCTTTGTATGACTTTCGGGGGCCCTTTTTTTTTGTATTGTATTGTATTGGTTTATTGAGATAAAAATCATTGGACATGCAGCTAAAAGCTGAAATTGTTCAATTTACAGAGTAAAAAGTACATGGCATTGATAACACATTAAAATATATAGAACACTTAACAAATATTGTGCATATTTAAATACGATTTGCAGTTTCATTGATGATATAAAATTGTCATTCGTTTTACATGAGATAGAAAATTGATAATTAACCATTTGCAGGTTTATTGCAACAGTGATACGTAGGTGGGATAACATTTAGATGTTTATACAGATAAAATACGATAAAAGATTAGATATTAAAGCTAAGTTTCAATATTGGTTAAACAAGGTGATGTTCATGAATTAAGCGAAATTGGCAAATTAATATTACATCAGAGAGTATAAAGTGAAGAAACCTTGAATGAATTAAATATAGTGATGATAAAGATGTAATGTTGTCATCGACAAAGATAAATATTAACAAGGTGATGGTCCTGAATTCAGCGAAATTGGCAAATTAATATTACATCAGAGAGTATAAAGTGAAGAAACCTTGAACGAATTAAATATAGTAATGATAATGATGTAATGTGGGCAAATTCGCCCGAGCCCCTGTGTATTTTTTCCCTGCTCAGGATACCAATAATACCAAAATGTAAACATGGGCCTGATGAACTTTAATTCAGACCTCCAGCGAAACGTGTTAGTGAAGACTCTTGATTTATATAACAACTGACACTAATGCTTAAATACTGGAGTATTCATGACTCATAATACTCCAGAGAATAATTATTACCCACATGTTACTGCAATGTAAGCCATCAAATAATTATCCCTATTTGTTTTTTTATTTAAAAGTAAGATTCATTTTTAAGGGCCAAAAACTCATGTTACTGCAATGTAAGCCATCAAATAATTATCCCTATTGTTTTTTAATTTAAAATTAAGATTCATTCAAAAGGGCGAAAACTCATCACATCACAGGACATATCCTTCCATTCTGTGGCCCGCACAAAAAATGATTGATATTTGAAAATGATCATTCATAACAGAACAGATGGGGGATGGTAAACAAACTCATGTAGAGCATACCTGTATACCATTCTCCATTCAATGTGTTCTACTTACAATGTATATGCATGTGGTAAAATATTAAAAAATTCGATTTAAACTCCAGGGGGGTGTTTCACAAAGATCCTAAGTTGAAGTTATCTCTAAGTTTGACTAAACAATTATGGAAAGCCATTAGCATCCTTGAAAATATTTTGTAAAAGTTATTTTAAAAGGTATAAAATGTTGATTCAAATCATTCGTATTTTCTATCATCATGGGAGATTTCATGTTCTTGATTAAGAATTGATAAAAAGTCTAAAATACTTGGATTTTTGCTTTTGAATATATTTTATTTTAAGGCTTCAGATAGCTCTCCATAATATTTAAGTCCAACTTAGAGTTAAGTTTGACTTCAAAATCTTTGTGAAACACCCCCAGGAAATATTAAGCCCAAATTATAACCAAATCATAGACATTTTTTGTATCCAACTCAAAAGAAGCATTGATCAAATGCCAACAATAATAATGCAAAAAGGACAAATGAAATACTACTAAGCAAAGATTAACCAAGCACCATCATTAATAGTTTGGTAGAATCAGAAGCTCAGTGCACTTTCACATCCCCGCTCACCACCAATGCTTCCTTTCTTAGCCATCAGCAATCTTTTGTGAAATAAGCCAAAATTTCTAGGAATTGAGAAACTTATAAAATCTAATAAACTCTTGGCATTTCAGCATAACCAGCTTGAACATTTTCCATTGTGTATATTAGTAAAAATACATGTATCTGCTATATACAGGGGTGATACTGAGCACTAAAAAAAACAAATTGGTTTTATTTCTCCTCAACCAACCGCCCCTAGAGTAAAAAACAAAAAAGGATTCGGGAAAAACAAAATTGGCATCTAACAACATTCCCCCCCTTTTGATTAAGAAAATTGGAGGGGGGGGGGGGATCAGGAAAAATCTGGAAAATCAGGGGAAAATCAAGGGGGAAAAATCAGGATAAAATCTGGAGAAACAACAAAAAAAATCGGGAAACCGATTTAAATCTGGTAATTATCAGGCCTGTATGTACAGTATGGATGATTAGTAAAAGCAATATACATGTAAGCATACGACATCACTCCTAAATTATGCAAAAAAAGGGCTTAAAGGTACTATGTCCCTTTTGTAGCCAACCTTAAATTTTGCAGGAATTATGAATATGTCATGTATGTCCTATCTGTGAAATTTAAACGTTAGCAGTGTCCTCATATTCAAATTATGCAAGGAAACCCGTTTACTTGCTAGACTTCACTGTCAGACACTATTGAGTGACTGACTGGCTTTTTTTCTTCTTTGGTAATAACATACATGAAAAGAGTTGTAAAGGGTACAGCATTTGTCTACATCAATAACCCACTTCTTGTGATGGCCAAGATTAAACTGATTGAATCTTTGCGCAGCATAAAATGTATGACCATTCGGTACAATTGTCTGAAAATCAAGACTATTACTTTTGGGCTCTATAGCCCTAAAGTCGATTTGACAACTAATAGTTGTTATTTTCCCACTTGAAGACATTTTCAAGCCCCACCTTTTTTAGGGAAGTTCTAAATTAGTATTATCTTTCAAATGCAGTTGGAATTTAACTTTTTCATTTTTTTGGCCTGCAAATGGGACATAGTACCTTTAAAGTTTTTTAATTAGCTATGTTATTGTTTAGTTATATCTTATGTGCATGAAATCCATTAGCCATTGTACAAAAACGTGAATTTGGCATCCCAAGAAATTGTCTACATTGAACATGCCTACTTGCAACCAATATTAAGAAGTTAACCCATTTAAATATTTTATTTAAATACTTTTTTTTTTGTCTTTTTTTTGTTATGTTAAAATGTTAATTGATTTAAATATATATGAAATGTGAAATATGTGAAATAAAACACCTCGGTAAGAGGACAAGAAAAAAAAAAAAGTTAACCCATTCGTGTACTAAGCTTTCATAGGAATGATGAATTTGGTTAACCCGGTTAAAGGGTGACTAAATTACAAATTCATGTAGAATTTTGTTGATCTGCAAAGATGTATACATCACATACCTTTTGACTTTTCGATGTACTGTACATTTATGTCATATATTTTATATTATTTTTTCTATTACTTGTGTTCTACCTGCTAAGCTCCACCCCTAACTAAAAACCCTCCAAAAGCAAATGACTTCTGAGACATTATCATGCCAGTCATTCATCAGTCAGCTAGATGAACATTAATATGTCCCTTCCATCAACTTACCACCTGTTCACAAAAGCATTGCATGTTTTTATACAATGCCCACTCACAAAATTTAATTACATTTTAAGCAGGTGCTTTGTCAGAAATCCCCAGGCAACACCATGAAAAGAAGGGTTTCAATGAGCTATTATTTGAAAACATGCAATGTTAAATGCAATAAGGTACTCAGTGGGTGAGGTCATACCACTGACTTTTGTTCATGTTTATCTAGTATTAAAGATACAGCTGTATTTCCTCTACACTAATTTAAAATGAGTAAGGAAAAAAAAATCTTTTAGCTAGGAACCAGGGAAAGAGAACTGACAACAGCTTACCACATGTTAAGATTGAAAAGAAACAGAAGAACGTGTTTCTTTCTGTTTCTAAAGGGGAAAGAATAGGAACTACACTGTATATGCAGTCAAATGTTTAAGTTTAGAGGAAAATATATACACATGTGGTAATAGAAATACACTGTATCTATGTATAAAAGTGAAAATCTAAAAGAAGCTTTAAAAGTAATGAGATTAGTCCCTTTATGTGTTCAGTATGTTGTACCTTATGAATAAAATCAAACTAAATCCAAATTAGTATGATTTAGCTTTAAATAACCTGTTAGTGCTTCCTATTCCAACACCTCACTTCTTATTTCCCTTAGAATTTCATTCAGTTAGTATAAAAGTTAGTATGACAATGTGCTGTTAAATTAATGATTTCATGACCTATTTCTTTACAATTACTGCAAATTATTATGTACCGTATGTAGCAATTTTGCATTTGACTAAATGCTGCAATTTAAAGATTTCACTACTATCTTCCTTCTATTGATGAAATTGCAATAGAAATGTATAATATGCAATTAGCAATTTTTAGAAAGACAACTCAAAAGATACTAAACCACTTTAAAAAAATGAACATTGCAGCAAAATGAAAAGAGAAACATGATGTGATGCACACAGCAAACAGCATTAACAGCTCTTCCTTTTACTATTCATTGACAGCCTTGCTGTAGTTGGTATTTTTGTTAGTTGGTTTACCCCATCGTGTGTAAGGAGGGCTTAAGGTTAGTCTCTTTGATTGATCAGAAATGACATACTTACCACATACTAGCCCAAGGAAGAAGTAGTTGAACTGAATTCCATAAGGAAGGGTAATTTTCCAGACTTCAAAGCCAAACGCCCCAGTCAACAGGTAGATTATAACAATGGACTATAGGGAATAACAAAGTATAAAGCCTTTTACTAGACTCTGTTTTCAAATTTAATAATATTAATAATGATAAAAATAATAATGATGATAATAATAAAAAAGTAATAATAGTAAAACAACCACAACAACAGTAGCAACAACCATATTAATAACAACAACAACAACAGCAATAATACTGATGATAATAATGATAACAACAACAATTATGAAATTAATAAGTGATCTCAGACCACCTAATTATGTAGCACTTTATACTTATATAAAGAAAAAGAAAATGGAGAAAAAGAAGTAGAAAGAGAAGAAGAAAACGAAGAAGAGAAAGAAGTAGAAAAAGAAAACAAAAAAAGAAGCAGAAGGAGACGGAGGAGCATGAGTAGATGGAGAAAGAAAAACAAACTTACCACTTGACTAAAGTCATAGCTCCAAGGCAGAAAGAGAACACCAGTCAGGTACTTCTCCCAATGAGAGACGAAGAAGCACCCGATAACATGCCATTGTACCGCAAAGAATATCCAGCTAGAGCCTCCATAATCATCCATCCCCTTGCCAAAGATGGAGAAAAGTCCAAGCGGCATGAGAGCACACAGGATGCTGTCGCTTCCATGGTCAAACAGCTCCCCCAGTGGCGTGCTGGAGCCAGTTCTCCGAGCTTGCTTTCCATCCGTACCATCTGATGATCATGAAGGTAGACGTTGAATGTTAAATGATGTATCCACTATTATTAAGATGGTCATAATTGAACTTTACACATACAAGCAAATACATGTACATACACCTGTAGCTCTCAATCAGTATGCACACTATCAGTCAGTTTCCATTTTTCAAAACAGAGATTATACACTGTTCATGCTGTTCAGGTAATTGTTATGGAGAATTGCTAATGCATACTAAATCTAATACAAATCCTTTGCAAAGTGGTACACTGTTCCACATGACAATCAAAGAGAATGATAATTCTACCAGTACCTGTACCTTGGAATAATAATGAAGGCCAAGCATATCTTACAACCCAACTCCAACAGAGTTTAAAAGGAAAGGCGATTGAAATAGATGAAAAAGATGAAATCTCACAAATGTAAACTGTCAGAAGGACCCAAACAATAATATTTATTAAAGTTGCATGGTATTTTATGCCTGCCGTCCCCTCCCCCCCCCCCCCCCCCAGGATAGCATTGAAAGCTGAGAAAGATACTGGTCGTTCAGAGGCCAGCCATGCGTTTGAACAACATTACCAGGTGCTCACGCCTTTTTCTCACTAGTCTAGAATGCTCACAAAACTGTAAAATATTGATGGTATTATCAGCTCGATTTCTCAATCGGGAAGAATCTTCAGTTTTGAAATTGCACTGCTCCCACATGTATTTCAGCTGTTTCCAAATTCAGTTGTATTCAGGATGTAGAACTTGTCTCTACTACAGTTTTTGAGCTTCAAGTAAACCCTGACTGGAATGCTCCCCAGGGAGTGGAGATTGTGCACAGTCTGCACACAGTGTGTCAGGCAAGTATTGAATCCAATGACCGGGGTAATAGTATATCTGTAAAGCGCTACAACGTAGATGTATTAAGCGCTATATAAAAGCGGAATATTATTATTATTATTATTATTATATAAAAGCATTTTCATTATTACCTAACGTATGTCCCAGGAACTGGCAGACAGCAGCTACATACCAGACCCAATTAGGAATGGTTGGGTACTCAGTCTTGGTCCTGTTACCACTGTAGTAGTCCCAGTCATAATAGGCCAGGAGCAGGAATAAGTAGACTTGGAACAGGAACCCAACAAAGGTGAGAAGGTTTGGAGCCAACCACATAGGATAGAACTGACAGAAATAAGGAACAAAAAAAAAGTTTTTACCATTGAAAAATATTGCACAATTAAAGATGAGATGTGTAATGGTTACGTATTTCTATTGTGAAAGAAAGTTAGAAAATGTCTTGCAGTTTGATAGTTGGTTGATTTCTGTAATTAGTGTATGTTCAAACACTTATGAAGTTTAGGTATCATCAAATTATAACAAATAGACTAAATCTTATTGAAATCATAAACGATGACAAGCAATGGACATGGATACACTGAAATTCACACAAAAATATATGCCCTGACGATTTCAAATCGAGATCAAATTTCTACTGAAACAACTCTCCCTCTGGAATTTAACTTGAGTAAATATTATGAATTGTCATTGGAAGAAGAATGAACAATTTAAGAATCTTAACATTGACTGTCAGATTGGGTGTACCTTGCATAATCATTACCTAGAAGGGACATTCCCAATAGCAATAGTGTCTTAGTCTTCGGAATTCCCTGCTAATAACTTTCTGCAAGGCACCCAACAAAAATAATGAGTGATTTCTAAATTACCTTGACAACTGCATTCCAAAATGGATGCATAACATAGACAGCTACAGGTGATGTATCCCTGCTGCTATACTGTGAAACAGAGAGAGAAAAAAATGTTAAATGCAAATTGGCAAGCACAGTAAGAATATATTTGACATTTTTAAAAATATTTAAAGTGCGGGTTCATAGAAAATCACAAATATGGCTAGAAACTAGAACAGATGGCCATCATGCAAGTTTTAGGTCAACTACATATCGGGTGGTTTATAAAAATACAAATAAAACAACCTCCATAGCATCTGGGATATGCGAGAGATTCGCCGGGAAAATAACAATGTTTTCATGCCGTCACAATATGAACCAACCCCGCCCAAGCAGACGACACCCCATAAAGAATTAACATAATTGCAATGCTTTTATTTCTCAAATTATAATGAGTTTAGTGTATATCAATGTGATGGAATTTTACACCATTCAAAAAGGGATATGACCCCAATTCTGATATCTAAATTCTTTTGTTTGTAAATACACAGGATATGAGTTCATGAACAATCAAAGAAACCACACTTTCAAATTAAAAAACCTCCGGAATGATAGCATGGACGTCATTTCTTCCCGAACATGCCGCGGTGTACGCAGCTGAAAATACAATGGCGTCTTATTTTGTTTACAAGCGACGGATTCCTTTTTTTAACAATCCTTGCATTTTCATCAAAATAATACCATGCACGGGGTTTAGAGTGAGGCAATAGATTAAACATTTCGCCTGAGGGTATTGAAGAGAAATAACTGAAGAAAAGATGACAAAACAGGCACTGAAATTGTGTGAGATGTCATGGGACATCGTCTGCTTGTGCACATCATTTTCAACATGTGACGTCATATCTCAGCAGCGACCGGGGAGCTTTTCAGGTGCTATGTCGGGGCTGTATCTAAGCGTTTTGTAATTGTTAATAATCGTTACTTCGAATGTTTCCAAGCATTGGTTTTTGATAACATTGGCCAATCAAAGTGTCACCTTTGCAATAATGACATTAAAGTTAATTTTTTAAATCAATGAACCTTCTCTTTAAGTTAATTATTTCATTGTTTCTTTTTATTTGCTGATTTAATTCTTATAAACGCATGATCTGCAAGGCTACATGTACGTAAAAAGTAGTTTCAATCTTGATTATTTCAATTTGTAAAACGACATTTCTATTCCTTTAACATTTTTAACGACTGATGTGAAAGACTAGTCAACACACCTTTTCGCGAAAAGCGGGGGGGCTTCTCTCGAATGGGTGCGTTGAACTCACCACACCGCACCGTAACGCACCCTTTCGATGTAAGCCTACCGATGGTGGGTTGCGGGCGGGCGCCTGTGTGAAGTTATCTACCTTTAATTCTGAGACATTACGGTAGATAACTTCACACAGGTGCGCGCCCGCCCGCAACCCAGCATCGGTATGCACTTGTATTCTGCCCCGGTTTGCCGTGAAACCTGAGAAAATGTGTATAGACATCGTTTTTCCGAAAAATACTCCAAAAATAACAAGAAAATTGACACGAAACAGGTAATAAACATAGCAACTTTTAACTCATGATCTTTATTTGGACATTTCATGAATATTTACTTCATTTTGGGTATGTTTTAATTAGTAGGGTATCTCCACGCTGGAGTTACGGGTCAAATTTTGGATACGTTTCTGAACAAGCGCCAAAAAGTTTAATATCAACGTTTATCCGAAAAATACTCCAAAAATAACAAGAAAATTGAAACAAAACAGGTAATAAACATAACGACTTTTATTAACTCATGATCTTTATTTGGAAATTTAATGAATATTTACTTCATTTTGGGTGTGTTTTAGTAGGGTATCTACTATCTCCACTCCAGAGGTATGGGTCAAATTTTGGATAGGCTTCTGAACAAGCGCCCTAATGCCTGTTTGTACTTCTACTCATGTTCAATGAGCTAACAATATTAACAATGCAATAAAGAAAGAGGTGCATGCGCACCTCAGCTTACCTTGTATTTATCAAATCCGTTGATATGGTCTTTGTTTAGATACTTGACAGCCATTCTGATTTATTCCGTTAATATCACTGATATGTACTAAATATTCTTGAAGATAATAAAGTCTTCCATGCAGAAATTTAGCAGTCCAGTTCCGAGCTAAGCTAGCTAGCTACTTCGGGTTGTCGCACAAACAAACGGTTCGCACAAACAAAGTTCGCGTGTGGAGTCGTCACGAAACCTCTTGTCAAAACTGTCCAAAGTCTAAATCGCACCTCGTTCTTCTCGTTCTGTGTACCTTCCACTGATCTCTACGGAATTTTCCCGTAGCCTAGAGATCAGTGGTACCTTCACATAACATGGGTGTGGCGGATACCATGATACTATTCGCCTAGATGTATAAAAGATGTGATATTTCATGGAAAAAATGACAACAGTGGATCTAGAAGAGTTGTCGTGGACGAGTATATGTCACCTGACTGTGGATCACAAGGTCCGCGGTTCAAGTCCCACCGCGGCACTAATGTCCTTTGGCAAGACATTGATCTACATTTGCCACTCTCCATCCATGGGTACCCGGTAGGATGCGAAAGCCATGGTGCTTAGATTAGCAAGTGTGCGCTCGACGCCTGGCTGGAATGCTCCCCAGGGAGTGGATACTGTGCATACATTGTGTGCGGGTAAGCCTGAATCCGATGACCGGGGTAATCTGTAATGCGCTTTTAGAGGGCCTTCGGTCCTGAAAAGCGCTATATAAGAACTAGCTATTATTATTATTAGAACACAACGAGACTTTCAGAAACGTACTCGTTTCAAACTTGATCACCAGTCTTAGATTAGTGATTGGGAGGAGTTCGAGAAGCCTGATAAAAATATTTGGGACCGGGGGCTCTGCATGGGGAAGGGGAGGGGCGGGGTGGTGCGGTGCCCAGTCTTTCAAGAGAAGCGATGATCGGGGGTGTGATAAGATAAGATAAGATAAGATAAGATTTTATTCGTCTTTCTTTCAAATGACATACAGAGCATAACATTGGATCATAACACATTTACAAAGCAAAATAACAAATTATGATAATGATAAAAAAAACATAGCTAACTAAAAGAAAGACGAGGAGACCCTGGTAAAAGCAGAGCTTGTAATTATTAGGGTCCCCTCTGAACCGTATAAAACATGATGAATAGATATTTGTGACTACCTAAGAATACAATAGGGAAAAGGGGACTCGGAGAGGCAGGGGCGGCAATTTCATGCTGCAAGCGGGAAATGGGGGTGATAGGGTAATATATCCCACCAGTCCGTCCCTCGAATAAGACAATTTCACAATGATTCACGTACACAGTGAGTCACTGTAGCCTACTGTCTTCCAAACGACGCCCCTACAGATTAAGCAACGTATTTTGTATAGGGGACACAGAGACAGAGACGGAAAAGTCATGCATTTTATCAATAACAGTAAAAGATTCGGACTTTAGCCTTAAATTAGCACATTTTCCAATGATCCCGCAGGAAAAATAATGAAATCCGTATGATGTATGAATTTAATGGGGGTAATCAGTAGGCAGTGATGAAACAATAGAAAATTTGAGCGATTTTTTAATGATTTTAAAAATATGGGGTGGGCAATCCTTTGGCTACTCGGGCGTCTACGTTTCGTGTCTGTAGACACTTTTAAACATGTTAACAATTATTATAATGTCCTTTGGGAAAGCATTAACTGGTCTGCATGCATTTGCCACTCTAAACCCAGGAGAGAAATGGCCATCCGGGGACCTGGTGGGTTGATAAAAGCCTTGTGTTATAATTGCCATATATATTGCCCTCACGGTGAGCATATGGTAGGAATTTCCTCCTGCGAGATCTACAATGTAGTTTCTGTTTAGTTATTTATAACAAACTTTGGTTCTATGATCTTGGTTTAAAGGTAATACAAAGTTTTGGGAAATTTTGAAAATTTGGTGGATAGTGATTCTTTACAATTTTGATATATTTGGATGCCCCTGTGGATGTATTAAAAGCACTAAAAAAATTAGCCCCTAAAATACTTCTGCTTTCGAGAAAAATTGAAATTTTTTTTTTACCTTTTTACCGGTGCTCCCGGTAAATTTTGATAAATTTCAAATAGCTCCTACGGCCGTACAATGGTAGCTGCGACCATGAAAATCTCAGAATATGTGTGTGTGATATATCATTTCCAAACGGGAATAGCTAATCGGTCGATTTTGGTCAAGAAACATTTTTTTGTTATTTTTAATTGTTTTATAGCTTAATTAATATCTTGACCTCGAGAGGGAGCTATACAACAAAAAGAGTTTATTATTTACAATTTCATAACTTTAGACTCGATTTCAACCGCGACAACGATCACTGAATATTGTATGATCGCATAAGCTTCCAATATGTTCATTTGAACCAAATTCATGACCCCATATTTGTATTACCTTTAACTATACCGATATGCGATAACACCTGCAAATAAAAAGCCGAGGGAACTGTTGCGCAAACATGTTTAGGTATGGTGCGATTTTGTTTGTTTGCTCAATGTGCCACTGAATTAGAGAACACAATAGTTTTTCAGCAAGTATATATTTTTGTTCTTTCCCCGTTCTGCATGGTGGCAACTGGGACAACTTGGCACTTCCCCCATCAAACAGGCGCAGAACCAAGGGGGGGGGGGGCACGGGGACACCCACACCCGGCCAAAAAAAGGTTTAAAAAAAAGATGGTAATTACCCTTTTTACCCAAAAAATGAAAATGCCCCCCCCCCCCCCGGCAAAAAAAAGAAGAAGTAAAAACTGTTTTTGTTGTTGCTCAAGGGGGAGTGGGTGGGTGCTGAGAGTAAAAAAAAAGGTTTTGTTCACCCCCCCCCCCCCGGCTCCCATTTATTCGCCGGCTGGCTAATTCGCCACTGAAAATTTTTCTCACGAATTGGGAGACCAAAAAGAAAAAAAGTGCTCCTTACCCCTCCCCAGGGGCGGCGATTTCTTTATATGACATCAGGGGGGGGGGGGGGGGGGGGAAGGAATGCATGGGGAAATCTATATTCTGCTGGTATCACGGTGATACCAACGGAGTGCAGATTTTTTACAATATTTACTTACATACATTTTGAAGGATATTATTCGGGGGGGGGGGGGGGTACTCACATATTAAGAAAAACGGGGGTGTGCTGCTCTATTGGGTCACTTTTTCACAAAAAGTCCCTAAACATCTGACCCATTTTTAACAAAAATACCATTAAAAGTGTGTCTGTTTTTTCAAAATTTCAAAACACCGAAAAACACCCTAAAATTGTGAAAGATGGGCCTTATTTCGAGAAAAAAATGACCCTTAAAACTAAATCTGAGTACCCCCCCCCCCCCCCCCCTTATCCTTACCCTAGCTGATATTATGCGAGGGAGCGTATAGCGACCGAGCATGATTTTGCATTGTCTAAACGCTGCACTTTTGGGCCCTCCAGAGCCTAAAAGTGTGTTGCAGTCTTTAGTCATTATTTGCTATACATTTTTTGTGTACACTTTTTCAAAATTTCCGGGGGGAACGATCCCCCTGAAGAAAAAAATGAGGGGGACGTGCCCCCCCCCCCTTCCCCGTCCCCCCTCGTGGGATCGCCGCCCCTGCCCCTCCCCCTTATTCGCCGTTAAATATTTTCTCAAGATTTAGCCCCCCCCCCCTCCTTTGTCGCCGGCTGAATCCGCCCCTGCCTTTAAATGCTCTATATTTCCTTTGATTTAACCTAAATAAATTCTTGAATGATAGCTAGGCCTATAATCTTCAAAAATATTATATTAATTGTTCGAGTTTGTTTTGGCCGAGTTGCGTAGCTCTTGCACACGTGAAAATCAATCGTGCGATTTGATTAGTTTTTCTTTCATAACATTTGAGTAAATTATGTTTGGTCATACTATATTTTCACGAGTAACGATAATGATTTTGGTATCCAACATTATAAAAAAATGATGCAAACAAATTAATAAAAAGTATTTGATGTATAAAACGTTAAAAAGAAAATTTACAAATAAGATATATTTTTAATTTATATTCAGAGGAATAAGAAAAGACTAAGTTGGACAACGCCTACGTTAAAGGCGTGGAAGAGCCGCACCCACTCGCTTGCTGATGTTGACGCTGATCTCTAGCTCTAGCGACTGCATTGAAGAGCATTAGGTTTCGGCTTGTTACTGGTACTGGTAGATCTTCTAGTCATCAGAGATCGTGAAGTGGTAAGAATTTTTTATTGAATTTATGATAACCAAATAGAATCTATTTCTCAACTTTCTTTTCATGTTTTCATTTTAGGTAATTCTTCAGTTTGGCAGGGTGCACCAGGCCTAGATCTAATCTAGACCTAATTTTTCGTCTCTTTCGTTCGTTAGCCTAGCTCTAACTTTAGTCTTATTGGGGTACGGTCGGCTCTCTCTTTAGCCGACCGTACCCCAATTAAGAGGCTAACGAACGAAAGAGACAAAAAAATCGGTCTACACCAGGCCAGGCCAGGCAGGATTGAGATTACTGGTAAAGTTAGAACTTCAAAAGATCTCATCACTCCATCAGATAGAAAGTTAAATTGATACGAGTTAGATCTAAATTGATATGATCAAAACCGTCCCAAACCTGCGCATGTGCAATAAGTTAACCTCTAGAACATAACCAACCCTGAAGAAGTGACCGAGGATTACAGGATCTACCTCTCCTCGTATCATGATGATGATGATGATGATGAAAGTAGAACTTTTTACTTTTAGAAGTGTGTGTGTGTGTGTTGTGGGGGTTGAATGAAGTATATACGATTTAAGTCAAAGCTAGCTAGCTGGCTAACTTGGGACTTGGCCTTAGGTATATATATATATATATATATATAAACCTGATTTAGTGATTAAGAATCTAACGAGAAGTGATTGATCTAAAAAAAAGAAAAATGAAAATTTGATGATCAAATGTCAAATGACGAGAATATGCACGGTTCAGATAGCAAAGACCTTCGATAAACAAGAAATTTAGTGGAATGTGCTTCTGTAAAACCCTCAGTAGGTATCGTATGTCTTCATCAGCTCAAGATTGCCAAATAGCCTTTCTGATTTGGGAAATAAGCCCAAAGTTACAAATCGCGTCCTCATCAGCTCGAGACTCGACCTCGAGAAATAAGCTTGAGATATTTTGCTTAGCGTCCGCGCATAGTGCGAGTCTTCAGGCTGGTGAAGACGCCCCAGACAAATAGCAGGATATTTTGCAAACTAGCCCAAGATATCTTGGGATGATTATCTTGACCAAATATCCCGCTTATTGTAACTGCGGGCTGATGAAGACGCAAATTAGCTGGATAATATGTGATCGGGATAATTAAAATAGCGGGTTATTTGGCAATCTCGAGCTGATGAGGACAGGCCTTCTGTGCGAGGATTTGTATGTACAGTGAAGAGAAAGGGCTCAAAACCATGGCATATGAAATGGGAAAACAAGATCCTTGAGAATGCCTATATGGCCCTAGTGTGACTATGAAATAGCTTCACTGTACTACCGTATTAAAAAATTCAAAATTCTTCATCTTCCATTTATTTATTTTGTAGGAAATTCATGAATTATGCTTCTACATCATTTACAATGTATCTTTCAATCCAACTTTCTTTGAAATGTGATTTTCCTTGTAGTACTGATCCATTTCATCTTCTTTTTTTTCCCTCAGATTTTTACACTCTCCACCTTGGTAACAGTACCTATAGTCAGAATGGCTGGTAAAGGAGGGTAAGTTCCTACTTTTAGAATGAATTTTTATGTGCTTTTACTCAAAGAGTAGGACCACATTCTCACTCACTTTGTTGGACTTGTCTACGCTAAAAGTAAAACCAATCAACTGGACCACTCCAGATCAAGTTACAGTTCATTTGCCTTCACACTCATTAAAAATTCTCCCCTGATAAGACCTGTGATGCCATAACAAGAACCGTTCTAATTGTTACTATGAAAGCACAGGTCATAGCAAGAGGCATTTTTGCCAGGACCGTTCCAGTTGCTAGCACAGGTCAATGTTTGTACTGCTGGCCTGATGTTCAAGTCATGGTTTTGTTTTGTTTTGTTTCCCTCACAAAATGACTATTTATTTTCCCCATTTAATGTTATGTTTCCATCTTTACTGTATTCCTCCCCTTTAAAAAAAAATCGTTCTTATGATATTCCTTGGCACGTTTTTATCTTCTCCTTTCAATTCTTTTTTTTTTAAATCTTTCATTGTGTTATTCTTTGTAATTTCTGTTAAATTATTTTCTTTCTATACATGTTATCCATTATAGTACAGCGGATAAGCTCCCAATATAATGAAAATTGTGCACTTTCTGACAAAAGCATGAAACTTCTAGCATAGTTAGTTTAGACCATAAGATTTATTTTCAGATGTGGAGGGAAGTCAGATTTGACCTCTGATGACCCTGAGAGGTCAAATCCAAAATGGCCGCCAGTCCGTATGGTCTAATGTACAAACACGCTTAACTTTTGAACCAAATAGTCCAGAAAAACGTTTAAGGTGTCATTTCCAACTAACTTGGGGATGCCAATTCATTTGGTAATACTTTTGAGATCGCCTCAACTCAGGGTTTTGCATTTAGGTCAAGGTCAAGGTCAAAATTGACTTAAAATAGCAAGTTTTGAATGGTTACAAATGAGATTTGTCATTTGTTCTCAATTTTCTTTAGGAATGGTTCCCCTGCATAGTCCTTTACCTTAATCCTTTTCAGGTAGATTATTTCACATTTTGTTTTGACCTCTGATGACCCTGAAAGGTCAAATCCAAAATGGCCGCCAGTCCGCATGGTCTAATGTACAAACACGCTTAACTTTTGAACCAAATAGTCCAGAAAAACGTTTAAGATGTCATTTCCAACTAAATTGGGGATGCCAATTCATTTGGTAATACTTTTGAGATCGCCAGAACTCAGGGTGTTGCATTTAGGTCAAGGTCAATGTCGAAATTGACTAAAAAATAGCAAGTTTTGAATGGTTACAAAAAGTTTTCCCATTTATTTGTCATTTGTTCTCCCCTGTGTTCTCAAATTTCTTTAGGAATGGTCCCCCTTCATATTCCCCCACCTTAATCCCTTTCAGTTAGTTTATTTAACATTTTGATTTGACCTCTGATGACCCTGAGAGGTCAAATAAAAAATGGCCGCCAGTCCGCATGGTCTAATGTACAAACACGCTTAACTTTTGAACCAAATAGTCCAGAAAAACGTTTAAGGTGTCATTTCCAACTAACTTGGGGATGCCAATTCATTTGGTAATACTTTTGAGATCGCAAGAACTCAGAGCTTAGCATTTAGGTCAAGGTCAAGGTCAAAATTGACTAAAACAAAGCAAGTTTTGAATGGTTACAAAAAGTTTTCCCATTTATTTGTCATTTGTTCTCCCCTGTGTTCTCAAATTTCTTTAGGAATGGTTCCCCTGCATAGTCCCCCACTTTAATCCATTTCAGTTAGTTTATTTAACATTTTGATTTGACCTCTGATGACCCTGAGAGGTCAAATAGAAAATGGCCGCCAGTCCGCCGCATGGTCTAATAATTGTACAAACATGCATAACTCTTGAACCAAATAGTCCAGAAAAACGTTTTAGGTGTCATTTCAAACTAACTTGGGGATGCCAATTCAATCGGGAATACTCTACGCCAGAACTCAGAGCTTTGCATAAAGTCAAGGTCAAGGTCAAAATTGAAAAAAAATAGCAAGTTTTGAATGGTTACATACAGTTTTTCCATTTATTTGTCCCCCTATATAATGTTCTCAAATTTCTGTAGGAGTGGTTCCCCTGCATAGTCTCCATCGTAATCCCTATCAGTAAGTTTGTTTCACTAATTATAGCACCAAACCATTTGTCTTGTAACTGACCATATGCATAGCATGGTCAGTGGGCAGCTAGGCAGTATACGGCAAAAACCTCAATTCAAGTCAGGAAAACTGCTCCTTTTCATTACTGCTCAATAATACTGGTAAGATGTTTTTTAAGTTACTTTGTATTTTATTTGGTGCTAAGTAATTTAAAGGATCACTACAGAGTTTGAGGAACAGGCCATAAAGCAAAATAACGGTTCTGCTAACACTAGACAACATCACCATGACCAGCAACCTGGAGTGCAGGCAGCATTCTTGAGGGATGGGAACTTCTGACAGTACTAAAAGAGATGGGGAATCCATTTCTAGAACAAAGTCAAGACCTACTAGTCATTGGCAGTGTACGACACCTGTCACACAAACACTTCATAAGAACAAGTTGCCATTTTTCAGTCGGCAGCCGGCGAAGGTTATGTTAAAACAGTAGGCACAGCTTGCAGCACTTAAGAGGGACTGTGGTCTCTTTTTGAGGATGTACATCTCGTGTCAGACAAGGGATGGAGATATGGACAATTTCTTCTCTCATGAAAACCAGGCAGCCCCGCCAGCTTTGTTAACTGGAGGAAAATGCGGTTTGGAGTTAAAGCAGATCTACTTCGCTGCCTGGAATCAAATCTGCTCGAAAACAATAGTGCACCTGTGACCCAAGCAATAATTATTGATGGTGAAGCTGCGGTTCAAATGCTCAATCCTGGAACATCAAGAACATTTCAAGAGTATGGAGAAAGAGTGTTTGCCCCATACATCTTTGCTCAACTCGAGAAAAGCATCCGCATCGTGACATCATCTGTATCTGTAAATCGTGTATACTTACCTGCTAGCCTGAAAGCCTCAATAAGGCAGGAAAGGGCACCAGGAAAAGGGTGGCTCTTTCTACCGTGCTGCCAGAAAGCTGGAAGGACTTCTTTCGAGTCGATGAGAACAAACCCGAATTGTTGGATTTCATGTCATGTCGTTCATCTTCCTCTACCACAGGGCAAGGAACTGTATAATATGCAACAGATGGAAGTGGAGTACTCTGCTCTCCTGCTGAGTCACACTTGGCAGGCCTTGCCCCATGGGTGTAAAAGGGTAACCATACGTACTGGTGGTACTGATGCGGTTGAACTGGCTGTGGCTTCATTCAGCAAGACAGCTCCTGATGCTGTGGATCGCTTTTGGTGTCAGATCAAGCTTTCGGTACATAGCTTTTCACAAAATCATGATGGTTGCCACCATGAGTCCGACACAATGTATGACTCTCCCAATCTTTCATGCGTTCACCGGGTGTCAGACTGTTTCTGCATCCAGAGGAAAAACTTAGAAGTCTTTCCCAGAAGTGAATGATTCCATCAGTGAACTCCTGTGCATGCCTAGGGAGGTCAGTGAAGGATCAATGTTACTGCCAGAGCGATTTGTGGTGCTGATACGACCGAACCAGTGAGAGCATGGTAGTGAATGATGCCAGGAAACAGCTCTTCGCACGGAAGTCTAGAAACCTGGAGAACTTTCCTCTAACCCAGACAGCACTCAAGCAGCACATCAAGCGCACTTGCTACCAGGCCAATTGTTGGAACCAGATATTGGCCAAGAATCCAGAGATGCCAGAGCCATCTGACTTGGGCTGGACAAACGAAACAACTGGGTGGCAGCCTCTTTGGATCACTCTCCCGGAAGCATCAAAATTGTGCCATGAATAATCCACTGTTGCTGCAAGAAAGGATGCACTGAACTGTGCTCTTGTTCTGGAGACTGTTAGATTTTGATCGTTACCATTAGGATAATTCATAAGTTGTGGATAGTGCTAAATTCATGGGTTAATGAACAGGTTTTAGGTCGTATTTGGAATAGCTTTTTTGGTCTTCTGGGCCCAATTTCTTAAAGCTGCTTACCGGTAATCAAATTTTCGTGCTATAACTGTAGCAGACAAATTAGCAAGAAAACAAGGCGTCCACCTTGTGCGTTCACAATGGATTTGCATTGTTACAAAATAAATTTTCGTCCAGTAAGCAGCGTAAGGTTAATGCATTTTCGTGTGCTTACGGTTAGCAGTGCTATGAAGTAGAAACTCATACGTAAGCACAGAACTAGCCGATAAGCAGCTCTATAAAATATGGCCCTGGATAGTCAAAGTGGTGGTACACGGTTTTTTTTTTCTTTTTCTTTTAAATAATGACCCCTTAAGTGTCAAAATAGAGGCAAAGTTTATTTAAAAAAAGAAAACATCACTTTTGTTGGCCTAATATGACCTTGAACTTGAGCTTATTGCAAATCCCTGAGTTCTGGCGATCTCAAAGTATTGCGTAATGAATTGGCATCCCCAAGTTAGTTGGAAATGACACCTAGCTTAAACGTTTTTCTAGACTATTTGGTTCAAGAGTTACCACGTTTGTACATTGGCCATGCGGACTGGCGGCCATTTTGGATTTGACCTCTCATGGTCATCGGAGGTCACATCAAACTGTGAAATAAACTAACTGAAAAGGGTTAAGGTGGAGGACATTGCAGGGGAACCATTCCTTAATAAATTTGAGAACATAGGGGAGAACAAAATGGGGATTTAACCTTTAGTAACCATTCAAAACTTGCTATATTTGGTCAATTTTGACCTTGACCTTGACCTAAATGCAAAACCCTGAGTTCTGGCGATCTCAAAAGTATTACCAAATGAATTGGCATCCCCAATTTAGTTGGAAATGACACCTTAAAAGTTTTTCTGGACTATTTGGTTCAAAAGTTACCGCATTTGTACATTAGACCATGCGGACTGGCGACCATTTTGGATTTGACCTTTCAGGGTCATTAGAGGTCAAAACAAAATGTGAAATAAACTACCTGAAAAGGATTAAGGTGGAGGACTATGCAGGGGAACCCTTCCTAAAGAAATTTGAGAACAAATGACAAATCTCATTTGTAACCATTCAAAACTTGCTATTTTAAGTCAATTTTGACCTTGACCTTGACCTAAATGCAAAACCCTGAGTTGAGGCGATCTCAAAAGTATTACCAAATGAATTGGCATCCCCAAGTTAGTTGGAAATGACACCTTAAACGTTTTTCTGGACTATTTGGTTCAAAAGTTAAGCGTGTTTGTACATTAGACCATACGGACTGGCGGCCATTTTGGATTTGACCTCTCAGGGTCATCAGAGGTCAAATCTGACTTCCCTCCACATCTGAAAATAAATCTTATGGTCTAAACTAACTATGCTAGAAGTTTCATGCTTTTGTCAAAAAGTGCACAATTTTCTTGCTAAACCGCTGCACTATTAACTCATGTTATTTCTTGCTTTTCACCTTTTCTTTTCATCTTTTCTTTTCTTCTCCTTTTATTATGTTATTGTTCAATTTTCTATCTATCCTAAGGCTATCCTTTGTTTTCCTCCTTTCACCTTCTCTTTATCTTAGTCCTTCTATAATCTTCTCTTTTTATTTTTCCTTTTGTTATTCTTTGTCGTTGTTTTTTTAAATTTTTCTATCATTTACTTTCTATTTTTTCTTAAGTCTTTTTTCTAAGATGGATAGGATGTTGACAGTATGCAAATGGAAATCCCTTATTTAAAAAAAAAGAAACATTTCTCATATTACTGTGTTTCGCATTCCAGCAAACACAACAAAACATAATGAAATCTCAAAATTATGCCTGCAGAAATATCACTGATTTAGCAGTGTAAATGTCAACTCTTGAAAGATTGATGAATGATTCTGTTGTTTCGTCACATGCAGATGACACTATGAACATGACGGAAAAAGAAAGAGGACAAAATATACAGTTCCTCATTCTACCCTCAACAATTGCTGTGGTAGACAAAGGAACATCCCTTCACTGCTATTTTGCAAAAATGTGTAGAACAGGTGAATATGCATGTGACACCTGTTCTACACATTTTTACATAATAGCAGCAATTGTTGAGGGTAGAATAAGGAACTGTATATTTTGTCCTCTTACTTTGTCCGCCATGTTCATAGTGTAAGGGAAGGGTTGCGCATGTGCACTCCTCACCAAAACATCGGAATGAGCAAACACGAACAGTTTTTATTGGTTTTTCCAGTAGTGTACATGCATGCACATGTACCTGGCTAAGCCTAAGAACTGGCTACGGACGATGCAGAGTTCTTATGCAGAGGTGGGGTCTAGGAGACGAACAAAAACAGCATGTGAATGCGGCCAGGAACAGACAATGGAACACCTGCTAGTCTGCCCACTCCTGCCAGAGCCATGCACCCAAGATGACCTGGAAGCCGTTAATTGCCATGCCAAAGCCTGTGTGGACCACTGGACGGGACTCATGTAGTCACTCAATAAGAAGAAGATTAGAAGACAGTTAAAGAAAAATTATGATTTTTCAAAATGGGGTTAATTGGGCTGTGTAAATGGGCCTACTGTCGTTAATTCATTTATTCTTCCTTTTATCTTTGCTAGTTTCAACCCTGATCCTGAGCTGTCTGCGATCTGTAACAAGCTATGGGATCTGGATGAGAACCGGTTGGAACCGGATAAAGACTACAAAATGGATCTTCAGCGTTACACTCATTACCATAACAAGGGCGAAGTCGATCAAGCCAAGGACCCCCTCTTTACCTTTGTCACCCCGGAAGCATTACAAAAACCAACCTTCAAAGGTAAACTATCTCTCAAAGATTGTATCCCCCTCTTTGCCTGGGTGGCCCCAGAAGCACTTTACAAAAACCAACCTTCAAAGGTAAACTGTCTCTCAAAGATGAAATCGAGTTCTAGGCCCTGTTTTATAAGACTTCTTATCAACAACAAGTGCTAACATTCTAATGACAAAATACCAATGATAGTTTTGCAAGTATTATATTAAACAAATGCAATTTTATCGAAAATAATATCGCTAGTGATATTCGTTTGTCTCGCAATGTATGGTCAACAAGGGATCTAAAAGATCAGGATGTTTCATGCACCGCTGCAACACTTCGTCAGGTGATAAAATAAAATGTAAGCAAGCGTGTTTTATACTCAACGGGCGATATTATTTTTGATACTACATCCGCAATGAGTAATATATTTAGCATTAAAAAGCAATCTTGTTAAAACAATCACCCCCCCCCCTCCCCAATGTCCCAACCAGGAGGCAGGCATCATTGTCTATTACAATCATCCAGGGCAGTAATAATCCATGTAAATGTGTTTGTTTGTAGCTTTTGTTGCCTTATTGGACAACTATGCAACAGAGACGGGAGTAGCCGAAGAAGTAACAGCCCAAGAGGTCAAGGAGAACCAGATGTTCATTGATCGCATCATGGAAACTAAGGTGAGGTCTTTAACCCTTTCAATATTGCTCATTATATTTTATGTAAATGAGACCTGTCATGTTATGTCGAATGGATTATATATTCAATATCAGAAAGATATTTTAAGGTTATTCTTAATCTGAAAGCCCAACACATATATCTCTATATTCCTCTTGTTCCTCTAAAACTAAGTGTATAAAGTAGCCCTGTAAGTTGGGGCTTTGATCAGATCGGAAGATCGGAGCCACACCCTCGCACCTTTGATTGGTATATATATATATATTTTTTTTTTGTTGTTAATGTTTTGAATTTCCTCCCCCCCCCCCCCCCCCAATTTTTTCTATTCTTCTCTATTCTTCCCTATTTTCGCTATTTTTTCCAAATTTTCTTACTCAAAAGGGGGAATGTTGTTATAGATGTCATTGTTTTTCCTCCGAGTCCTCTTTTCTTTTCTTTTTTTTACTCAAGGGGGGCGTGGGAAAAAAAAAAATTCAAAGTCACGAAAAGGAACTAAATATCAACAAACACGGTCTGCAACAACTCTAAATGACAAAATAATCCCAGCTATGCATGTTTCTTTAGCATTTGATAGCCCAAAACAAAAAAATTCGGCATTAAACAAATATTGATCGACGATCAGAATTTATGATCCGATTTCACCTGATTGACAAACAATCGGTTACAGGGTTAGTATAAAGGGCATGTTAAAGGGATAGTTGAGTTCTGTTGCAGAGGGCGCTACACAAAATAATTTTTTTGTGAGCTAATGAAAAACTGAGTGTCAAATTTGAAAGAACATACAATTTAAATGACAAAATCATCTTTGTTTGATCAAAATCGGTTCAAAGATGGCGGAAATATCCATAAATATAATGATTTCTAATCCAAATGTTGTAATTGTTCTCCCCCTTTAGGTAATGCTGCACGCACACAAAGTGCTCTCAGAGAAGGGCAAGGTCCCGCCAGACGTCAGAGGGTTCAAGCATTCCCTCTATGATCTCTGGTTCAAACTCTACAGAAGAACAAGGGGCATGGAGTGAGTATTCTCTCTCTTACATAACAGAATTACTTCAACTCAAAGTCCAGTCACACAGTCATAGCCTGCGCAGTTCCACAGATAAATTATTGTTCCAAATTCCCCATGGCAAAACTAAAGACTCTCAGGGACCATGCTTTTGCTATTGCTGCCCCCAAACTATGGAATAGCTTGCCAATAGATATACAAAGCGCTCCATCTCTCAATGTTTTCAAATCCAATTTAAAAACTTATTTGTTCAATTGAGAGATCTTATTTTGTAGAATTTAGTAAAAAAGGAGCTCTTAACCAGCGCAGCTGAATATATTTTGTAAAAAAGCTGCGCTATATAAATTTATTATTATTATTATTATTAAAGTTGATACTCTAAGACAATCCCAAATATTGAGATAATTACATCAATAGAAAGCTTTAACCCCCAGAATAACACTAAATGGTGTCCAACTGACAAAAACAAGTTTAGAATGGTGAATTTATGCGAGTAAATTCTACCAAACTATCTAGTCTGAAACCCGGAAGTGCATGTATAGTCGGGCCTCTATCCGTGACGTCACGAACGGGACTCATGGGCTCAGTGAGAGTGAAGGCAGTGATATCCCTACGTAAATGCTATCCTGTCAGAGCTTAGATTTGTTGTTGTTAAGGAGTATATTTGATGGATTTTCTGTTTTCATTTGAATGAAGAATAACGAAGCAACATTTTCTAGTCGCTGATTTCTTTTTATATCCTCATATTCACCTATTTGGTAGAGATTTAAGACAAGTTTACTGCTTGGGAAACAAGGTTAAATCATGCACGTATGTATAGGCGGATGCATTATCTTGTCATCAAATAAGGTACAGGAGCAGTTTTGTAAAACAAATAGGCCTAGAACTATGACAATACTTATCAAAGATGTGTTTGACTGCCTCAAAAAAGGATACAGTACCAGTTAAACATTTTATGTTGTAAAATATCAAACTTGAACGAGATCATGCAAGCGCGCTTCCTCTATAATATTTTGACAACGTCTATTGATCGAACGATATTAATTCACCCTCGAGTGATGCGACTCTTGCACGAACGTTTGTGAAGCGAGCGGAATCGGGAGGTAAGACCAGGCCGCTGCTCTAGGCGCTGCTTGCTTGTGATGGAACGTACGTGCGCTAGTTATAATGTTTATCGGCAAAACGAAGAGAATGAAAACGACGTTACCAGCTAAGAAAAACAACTAACAAAGACTTGCTCCTGACTACCTGTGTCAGAATTGGTAGATGAAGGATCTTCAGGGCCAAGGAAGGCGAAAGACATGGGGAAAAGGAAGAAGAAACCATCGGGAGATCGCTGTATGGTAATGAACTGTGCATGGGTCCACTTACCAGACAGCTACTGTTCACTCCATGCCTGGGCCGATTTCGACACCAAAACAAAAATTACATGGTGAAAATATCGACTAATAGCACATCGTTGGCATAATTTTTAAAAGGGAGATTGATATTAATACTATGAAATATTAGGGGAAGGTAAAGAATTGTACATAGAATTATGATTTATTAGCCTTTTCAGCCTTTGAAACCAAAATAAGCCGAAAATCGTATCACTCTGCACATGCTTTCTATGGAACATCCGGGTACGTGAATATACTCTTTCCCGGACGTGAGGTCATAAATAGTAGACCAGCGCCGTGACTGATTTTCTATGCAAAGAGAGGCGGATATTTTCGACATTTCAATTGAGGAATCTCGAGTAGACAGAATTTTTTTGTGATATACTAAGTAATTGAAAAACTTAAAAATAACATATACTTGCCGTAGGTAACAAATTAAGGGCCATTTATTTGCTTAGAGTATCAACTTTAACAAGAAACTAATTCTCAAGCTTGTGAAATTAAAGGCCATCCGTACTGTTTTGGCTAGGAGGGATTAGACCACCTAGGGTGGTCACTGACATGTGGCTATCTCATCAACTCAGCTCTCAATTTACATAAGAAAAAGAGGATCTTGGGGGACCAATGGTCACTGATTGGCATTGTTTTTTATATAGAGGGAGCAAGTAGCTACAAGTAGTACAGCGGGGCTTTAATGCTACTAAATTTATTTATTTTTCTGTTTTGTGATCACGTGATGTGTATTTGTCATTGTACACTTCTTGGTTATGTCTGATTCTGCTGTGATGGGATCTTTGTTGAATAAATTGTTCAACCAATGGAGAAAAAAAAAATCCATTGTATGATACATGAATGAATCAATCAATTCAATTCAATTCAATTCAATTCAATTCAATTCAATTCAATTCAATGAAACAAGAATTGATTTATCCTCTGTATAAATTGAGCAAAAGGGTTAGGGTAACTTGTGCATATATACATTTACTTCATTACTACAATATATATATATTACACTGTACTACTATATGTTGCTACTATTTTACTTTTTCTATAACCGATTTATCTTTGTAGGAGAGGTGAGGCTGATTCTTCTGGGTTTGAGCATGTGTTTGTAGGAGAGACCAAAGGAGGCACGGATGTGATTGGATTCCATAATTGGATCCAGTTCTACCTAGAGGAGAAGAGAGGCCATGTAGACTACAAGGGATGGATTCCTCCAAGAACCAGAGTACGTCTACGTTATAGATGTTTTACCCTTCCAATTGCAAAAGTCTGTAATATCCACTCACTACCAATGAAGCTACATTCATTACAATATAGGCATGTGTCGATAGATCCCCCTGTAACGTCATGAGGAAAAGGCAGCTTCAGTTTGTTGGGCATATTATGAAGAGAGAAGGCACAGGATACTGACAGGAAAAATTGAGGGAAAGAGAAGCACAGGGAGACAGTGCATCAAATACATGGATAGGTTTATTGGGCTGACTGGTGACAGAAGTAACATCACATTACAAAGAACCAGAGATAGAAGTAGATGGAAAGCCTTGATTGCCAGTGTCTAGAACAGATAAGGCACCTAGCAAGCAAGCTAGGGATGTCAGGGCATTGTGTCACAAAACGCCACGAGTACAAGCTTGTTGACATCCCATTGAGACGAGTCTTTATTCCAATACTGTGTCTCATTTATGTTGGCTAGTTTCATAAAATGATGATCAGTTTTCAGGCTCTCTTGTCTCTCTGTTTCAGGCTTCGTATTGTATATATATAGAACATAAAGGGCTAATAACATTTGATTAAAACTTGTCATGCTAATTGTGTAAAACCAGCTGGCACCCACCCCCCCCCCCCCCCCAAATCTTCTTTGGATGTAGAATAGGAAACTGTAGTTATTTTCTTTGTGAACAAAAATTAAAATAAAGCTAAAAATGTGCATACATTCCACAAACATGCTGATGCACTTTAACGCTGAAGACTGTAAGGTGAAAACCTTCAGTATGTCTTTATTCAAAGGCATTTATTTGAACTTTGTTGCTCTAATGATCTCTTTTTCTTTGTGACCAGGGAAAGAAGCGAGTAGCTGACAACTCTTCTCAGCTGGTTACCCTTCAGTTCAAGTGGAAGGATACCGTCAAGCCATTGGGCAGCTCCTTCATTGGAACCAGTCCAGAGTTTGAGATAGCGCTCTACACCATTCTGTACCACCTGGGAAAGAATGGACCCAACCAGCTGGAGATTGAAGATTACGATGTGGAGATCGTTGTCCACTTCATGGGTAATAAGCTGGGTAGCTCGTATCCTGTAGCCCTGGCCCAGGCTTAGAGGGGCAGAATCCCACCCCCCCCCCCCCCCACCCCCTCCAGGTACCCTCCCCCCAGGTACCCTCCCTCGGACAAGTGTATCTAGGGCTAGGGGGAAATGAGTAGGATGGGGTTGTTCTGGAAGAGGTAAATGTCTGTCCTAAGGGGTATTAAAGTGGTCCAGGGTATACTTGTCCAATGTTGTTTACCTATTAAGGGATAGTATTGGGGGTTCTTGTCTTATAATCGCCTAATACTTCAAGTGGTATGGGAGTACTAAAACATTTATATTTGAAGGATGTCATGCATGTACAGGTACATGTGCTTCCAAATAATGATGTAATGAATAATCTATTGATTGTATTTAACTTCACCACAATGCCTGTTGTATGCAAACCGTTTCAGATGTCTAGATTTTCAATATATTGTGAATTTTTAAGGGCAGGAACCCAAGTATCGTACACTCAGGGATTGATTGTAACAGAGTATAAAAAAAACTGGTATGTGTAAATTTAACAGGGTGGAACTTACTCAATAGATAGTAAATTTATGTGTACATTGAATTGCATAGTGCATCTTAAGCACCAAGTCTTTTCTATCAAGAATTTTAAACAATATTTGTTTTGTTATTCAATGGGCCAGTAAGCATGATTTTACATATATGTACATGTGATAAAAGATACAGTAAAAGCTATCTTGTATATCTTCCTGTACATAGTAACACAATCGCAGGGTAATAATCGGGAGCGCCATGAGGGTCAAATCTGACTGACATGAGCGCTATACAAGAACCCACTATTATTATTATTATTATTATTTAACCTCCAAGACATACCTTTAATAGGTCTTGGACTGGGAATGCACCTTGTCCAATAGACGACATACCTATAAAATGAGGATTATAGCAATTTTGAAATAAGTCTTGATGCACAAACTACACAGTAGTGCCTACACCTACTACAGAAGTGTAGAGGATCAGGGTACCTACATGTTAGTTAGATATGTGTTAGTTGACTTAGTGTTGATATTAGGTTAAGCCAGCAATGAATTATAAAATGAAATACTTGTGATCAATATTAGTATTCTTTCAGCATGTATATAAATTCTTCATGATTGGATCTAATTCAGTGCAAGCATTAGTTGATTATAGCTCTTTCAATCTGTACTGATTAAAGAAAATTAATGTATTGTTCATAGGCTTCCTAAAATGCTAATATAAACTGTATTCTCTCTTCGATTTACTTGTAAGAATTCCTTTGAAATAATTGTGACTTTTTGAAAAAGTATGTAATTGTAATGTTAGGTCGTAGCTATGGAAGTACTTATTTGTTAACAGAAATATGTAATTAATTCTAAACCTTGTTTAAAAAAAATAGAGAGATTCTTGAAGACAAGTGAAGAAAGATGTTCCCAAGTCAGCCATGATATTATATAACTGCCTTTGTTCTTTGCCAAACTGATATGTAGATCATGGCCTGTATTTGCACAGTTTATGTAATGTAAAGACGAATCATGTTGATTAATTTGGTGTATGTTAGAATAGGCATGGATAGACATACAGATACATTTGTAATATTTTCTGTGAAGATTAATCATTGCACTTGCCAGTTACTCATACGGTGTACCACAGGGAACAGTGCTACCGCCATTTCAATACATGTACTTAAACAAGTGCACTGCTATTTCTCTTTGGAGAGATACTTGTAATATATGCAATTAGTCAACATTCTGGATGTGCTATTATGTGTTACATACATGTGTATCATCATTATTGTCTCATTAGGAGAAATGGAAAATGCAGGTATTCTTGATATCATTCCCAGTCTACCTGTCACCAACTCTAAATTGGCCTCTCTTCTTCATCATGGATGGAATTCGGACATCATTATCAAGTTATGTGTTAAGAGTTTATCTGTCACTGCAACAATAATGGGTCATGCAGTATATGTTTAGATGGCAGAAATGCTTCCTTCCGTTTTTTCCAACAGCATTATTTTTGTTTTATCTTGAAAAGTTGAAAGGTCTTATTTGTCAGAACATCAACTTATAGAAATACGGAATATGTGTAACATTTGTCTTGTAGAAAATGGAAATGGATATACATGACTTATGTTTGTATACGACCTGATTTGTTTAAAGTGTATTGATCACCAACAAATATTTTGTTCTGGATGTTAGGGGTTCAATGTCTCCTTACTACATGTATATTCAAAATAAGAGCTTCAAACTTTACATCAATGAAGTGATATTGCAAATTTGAAAACATGGCTAAGTTGACCCCAAAAGTTGCTCGTCAGTACCGGGAGACCGCTTGATGCACTCTTCCGCCCTCTCAGAGAATGAGGCCCACATGGAACCCAGGTCCGACATGGTTTTTACGTTATTTTTGTTTTCTTCATGACCCTTATCCACCCCATCAAATGCAGGGTAAAGATTCATGCTATACACAAGTTATTTTTCTAGGCGATTGGTACACTTCAACATGAAATACAGACAAAAATAAATCATTATGTGTTTATATAGTGGTGCAGGGTATCATATATATTTTGTTAGTTTAGCCTTATAAAGCAATAGTTTTGTAACTTTGAAGTGATTTAAATTTTATATTCTCAACGACTATTGTCAGGTAAAAAGATCATGAAATGATTTAATTATATATTTCACAAATCTTATGCAGTATGTTTCCAAACCATTTTGTTTTATTCAAAAGTTCTTGGTCTTTACTTACGAAGTACTTAAAAGAGATGTGAGTTTTCTGATATATGTAAATGAGAGTGGGATCAGGGATTTGTTTTAGAGAGGGGGGAGGTTCTTATTCCTCCACATCAGACAAGCAAAAGGATGGGTTTATAACTTCAAATGCCCTCAAATTTGGTCATCCCCCAAAAGAAATTCAATTATATGCTTCACATGCACCCAAGTGTTAAGGTATTGGGGGAAAAAGTAATTAACCTGTAGGAGTTTTTAGTTGTGTGTGTGTGTACAAAGAGGTTTGGCAAGTAAGGATGACAAAAGTAGTTGTGCACAACAAAAGTCCTATATAATGAGTTCAAAACAAGCTTAGTAAGGTTCTATAAGAATGGGCCCTGGTAATGTTGGAAGAAATAATTATTTCAGAGGAATTTGCCTCGGTCACACCTTTGCATATGTGGCTTGCGTATTGCTGCATATTTATGGCAAGCTGTTCTAACATTTATTTGTATTTCTTGACATCAAGAATTACCATTGCTTTACAGCAGAAAATAATTTCTTGATATCGAGAAATAGGAAAAAATGTTAAAACAGCTTGCCATAAATACGCAGCAATACGCATAGGTGTGACTGAGGCATTATTCTAAACTGTCTATACTTACATCACATATTGTTATGTTATCAAATAATAATAAATTTATATAGCGCAGCTGTTATACAAAATATATTCAGCTACGCTGGTTAAGAGCTCCTTTTTTACTAAATTCATGGATAATAACAAATCAAATACACACAATGATTCATATGCAGAGCATTTTTGCTTGTTTTATTTCATTCACAGAAGCGAGGAAAATGACTCGATGAGATGTTCCGCATACTTTCATAATATTTACAATATCACAAACTTGCATTAAATTCTACAATAAATGCAAATTATTCACCAAGAAAAAAAAAACATTTAGGAAGGAGACAGAAATAGAAATGACAATATATTACTGTTATACTTTTTTCATTTACAAAATATCACAATATTCACCAAATTATTATTCTCTTACTCCCGCTCTCCAATCATAGAATGACATTGCCAGTCTAGTGCAGATACACACAAAGGCATGAGCACATCATATAAATTCAAACATCAAAACCCATATTCCATATATTCCAATTAGCAATAAAAAGTAATTCATTAGTACTATAAAAACCATCCATGTTCCATCAACTAATTATTTTAATATGCCAAGAAAATTTATCAAACCTTGAGCCTTATTATTACCAAAATATAAAATTTCATTCGAAATGAACCCTGTCATAACGCTCCCACAAAAGATACTTCTAAACATAGAAACCTCATTAGTCCTTCTAGTTTAAGAGCTATAATATAAATAATCATAATTTATATATTTAAATATCTAAGATTCATCATTCTACAATTCAAGAAGCAAACACTTTGGTTCAAGCATCCAATTTAACAAAATCATGTTTGCCACAGTATTGTGGCTTCCTGACCATTCCCTTCAATCGCTGTATCAGTTAAAGATGAAGTTGAGTTCTGGTCATGCGAATGCATTGTGAAAGAAACGTTGTAGAATCGACCAGAAAAGGTTGATCATCTAGCATATAAGTATTTGTGTGTATTGCAAGGTTCTGGAATCATCAAAATGATAAGAAATTTTGCCAAGTCTTGGTAAAGTTACGAACACTGTACACAGAAAGATTTATATGGGACTACACGAACACATGGCGTAAAAATCTGTATTGAATTTAACGATGTTACATGACATATTTAGAATATGAAGGCATTTGAAGAGCCATGCTTTTCAGGGAACATGTTTTATCTGATGTTCTTCCACACTTGCATAATAACAATGATAATGCTCACAAATTATTTTTCACCTCTTCCCAGAACTCAACCTTCTCTTTAAAGAGATAAATCTGTGTATATGGACTTGCCATGGAAAGCCATTGTAATTGTGTCAAAAATCTGAATACATGGTACATGTAGAAACATCGTAAAGGATGGGAAGATGGTGCACATAAGGAGTGTGTCTTTGAAATTCAGTTACCATGATGATTACCGGCAAACATAGTTTTGTTTTAATTTATATAAGGAGAAATATACGTTGGTATTCCCACCTCTCCCTTGATGTGCAACAAGGAAACTACAGCGCGTTGAAAACGGTCGGGCGGTTCAGTGATTAAAAGGAGGGGCAGTTTCGGGCGGTTTAGTCGTATTAAGTGTAAACTTACGTGCATAGACTTTGAACAACCCTCAAAGATAATCAGATAAAGCAATGGATTTGGTGTTTCAACATTTGCCACTCTCCACCCAGGTGTTAAATGGGTACCGGTAGGAAGGAATTCCTTAAAATGCTGTGAGCGTCGAATCGGCAGCCTAGCATAGCCGAGTAATGTTGGAGCGCCTTGAGGACCTTGCAAGGTCGATACGTGTGCTATATAAGAATCCAATATTATTATTATTATTATTATAAATTTATTGTATTTCATTATCTCTTCATACTTTAATAATAATGATATTGTAAATTTAATTTCAATTGACAGGAAAGAGTTCATTGAGGTTTTCTAAATCAAGGTAACTAATTTTTCATTCACAAATAAAAATTTAGAAATAGACAAATCGCACTACAAAAAATAACAAGATGACATATATGTAGACAGGATTTAACCAATTCTTAACAAAACAGCATACCAACTAAAAGAAGAAAAAAAACTTTTTCTACCCGCCACACATTTCCAATTTAAAACCAATCATCTCCAAGTATGACTATATTATGTACCAACATTTAAGCATTTTATGTGTACACATATTATAAGGAATATAAAAGGAAATAGTGTATTGAACATTCAGAAAAAATGACATGGAGGGATTTATTTCAAGATGATATAAAGAATTCAATACCAACACCTGCAGCACAAAAGAAAGTTTATTCTTGTAAAGAATTATTATTACAATCAATGATGTAATTGATTGAAGGGTAAAAAAAGGTCTACCTACTGACATACATCAAATGTCTAAAAGCCACTGGATTCCTTACAACAAGACTGTGACTGAATTTTGAAAAACAACAGGTTTCAGTTGAAAATCAAAAATCAAAATTACTGTATAAGCAATTATTTTTTTGGCAAATTGCGCGAATCACTCATTGATCGCACATTTAAAGATAAAGACCAGTTCGGGTCATGCGATTGTATTGTGAAAGAAACGTTGTGGAATCGATCAGAAAAGGTTGATCATCTAGCATATAAGTATTGGGTTGTACTGCAAGGTTCTAGAATCATCAAAATGATAAGAAATTTGGTCTTGGTAAAGTTACAAGCACTGTTCACAGAAAGATGTATATGGAACTACGCGACATGTGCGCAATATCTATTTGGTCCAAATAGATATATTAATTTACCAAATACATCAATTAGTAGGCGGTTTCTCAGCAAAATTTGTATCACCACGTATTAGTCAAAGCACATTCATTCACATGATTGGTAATAAGAGCTTCAATTTCAATTTTTGAGAGGGGGGCGTTTCCAAAACTGATCTTTACCTTTAACTACAAATTATATTACAATTCAGGCCTTCAATCAAGAAATTTCATCTCTGTAATTGCATTACTGATCCTTTTACAATTTCTTTCAAAATGCAGTCAGAGGCTGTTTATGATGTGCGTCTTAGCCTAATGGACACTTGAAACTCTTCCAGACATCATTCAAGCAAGAAAATGTATCCAGTTTTTCATTAAAAGGTTTTGTAATTTTTATCCCTTCTTGATCTTTTCCTATAATTACTTCGGAACACATGCTTTAAAAAAAAATTGTCACATATTTCATGAAAATACACCAGCCCCGTGTCCAGAATGCTTATCTACCAACAAGAACTATAAATACCTATCTTGTTACCTTATTAGACATGATACACATAGATTAGAGGGACCTATACAGTCATTATGACAGAAAGCACCGCAGCCTTTACACATAACCATAGCCTTGAGACGACAGGTGCATTTACCTGCCAGACTGGAGCTGCCGTCTGGACTATCCTTGCCACCAGAGGGCAGTATACTGCTCTTACTCGTGGTCGGGCCTGACATGACGACGGAACTCTGACAGGAGCAGACGGCGTTCTGCACCGTTGAGTTGTTGTTGGAGAGGGGGACCACCTTAGCGACCGAAGGCAGACTGTGCGTTGAAACCGAATCCTTGCCCGGGAGCTGAATGGTGGTGGATGTGTGCATGGCACCATTAGCTATACTCACTCTCCCATGAACTAAATTGACTGTTCTGTTTTCAGTGCTTGCGGAGGATATTTGGGCCACCTTCCCAGCACTAGGAACTGAGCTCTGATTCCCTCGCGAGGCATTGGATGACCCACTGGTGACGGTACTGGGCGGAGTTACACTAGCTACAGCTTTGCTCGACGGTAGTGTTATATACGTCACTGTCTTTGAATTATTGCCTACTTTGCTTGATACCAATGTTGCTACAGAGTTTGTCGTCTTCAGACTAGACTGCTGACTGTTCACTTGCACTACTCTCGAAGCATTGCCGGGTAGTATGCTCATGTTTGACTGCGAGACTAGAACAACACTCAGACCGGGCTGTGTCTTGATGATAATAGGTTTGACCGTCTGTATCACAGGTTGACCGGGGCTGGAGTTTGAAACCGTGACCGTCAAGACTTTGTTCGGAGAGCCACTTTTAGATTCTATGTGCATTCTGGCACCAACACCTCCTGTCACGGACGTAGCATTGCTTGGCACGATGGATTTGAGATTCATCCAGTTGTGTGATGTGGCACGAGGTCTACCTAGAATAGCTGGAGAGTGTACTGAAGGTCTTGCAGCACCTTGTGCATTACCAGGCACCAACCTTGCATGTACCTTGGCAGACGTTTGTGCTTTAATATGCGCCAATGTCCGTGTCTGACCTTGATGAGTCCTGACAGCCATCTGCGCTTTGATCTGCGCGAGTGTTCTTGTTTGAGACTGGACCGGTTTGAGTTGTGCCTGGCTCTTAATCTGAGCCAGAGTCCTGGTCTTGGACGAACCACTCAGTGAAGCATCAGAGTCGACTCTCTGTCTCTTTTCCGGTGACTCCTCTGAATCTGATGGCCGCTTGACAGACAAGTCGGGTGGTATCAACTGAGCGGATCTCTTGACCTCACCGACCTTAGGTCCTCCGGCTGCAGCCTGCTGTCGCTGACTCGCAGCGGCCATCGTCGACAGCAATGTACTACATGAATACTGAGCAGGACTTGCAGTAGCAATACTTGTTGTAGTCAATGTGGATGATTTTGCTTTCTGCGATGATGAACTGCTACCACTAATCACACTACTGCTGCTACTGCTAGAACTCCTCTCTTTAATGATAGTCTTTGACAATTTCTTCAGGATAGACACTCCTCCCGCGACGCCGTCTTTCGGTACGGAGATCTTGAGGATGATCTTTGCTTGTGGTTCTTGTACTCTGTGATTAACAATGTGCTTCTGAGGCTTGGTTGGCGCGGATTTTGTCGAACTTGACACGGACGCTGAAGCTGTTGACGAAACTGACGTTGAAGAGGGCGAGGCTTTGTGGATCTTTGGTGGTGTTTTGGCAGACTTTGTAGGACTGGAATAATTGGACTGAAGTTCAGGTACAGATGATTGGCCCCACACTGGTTCAAAGTGCTTAGTCTAGAAAATAGAACAAAAACATAACAAAAATTGGGTCATTCAATTTATCATCAATACTCCAACATCAAGGGGCAGTAGTAAGTGACTGTGGTATGATGATGGTAATGGTACATGGCATAAGCAAGCTGAATTCTAACACAATGCATACCTGCCCAACCTTTAACAGCTAATAATAGAAATATATCAAGGCAAAATTAGGAACTGGTCTCATTCGTATATTTTTCACACACAATATTTCAGGAAAAAAATGAATCTAGGGTTCAAAATAATAGATTGAAGGCCGAAAAATAAGAAACATTCCTCTAAAATAGGTTTGGTTGGCAGCTATAACAATATACAGTAGGTTTGCACCATGTGAGAGAGGGGGAGGATTGGGGAGACCTGGAAAGAACTCTCAGTAATTTTCTTTCTTGAGTGTGTGTAGTTCTGAAAAGGACTGTTGGTAGTCTTGAAAAAGACTGTTGGTTTTCTTTCTTAGCTTATAGTTATAAGGAGAACTATAGCGCCGATTGGAGAGAATGGGTAGTAGGAGTGGCTTGACGTATCGAACAGGTTGACTATCCATCGTCAGCTATTCCCCACTCCTGACGATGGATAGTCAACCTGTTCAAAACGTTGAGCCACTCCTACTACCTCTCCAACATGCGCTATAATTACCCCATATTGGGGGGGGGGGGGAGGGGTAGTGGGGAATCCATATCTTTCCCTTGGGCGGTCGCTATAGACAGGTTTGACTGTACTATATTTCACCATCCAGTAATGGTTGGGTCTAGGAGAAGCCTTTGATACTAACCTTCCAAGGATCTAACTTGGCCCTCTCCTTGTCCAGTTCAGCTTTTAGTTTGGTTTGAGATTCAGGTGTGAACTCCCCGCTGGCTAGACGCTCACGCCACTTCGTACAGGCCCGCGCAAAGAACTCATTGTCCAACGCTGAAGCTCCCAATCTATAAAATAATCAAAATCAGTTCAGACTTATTCAGTTTATTGTCCGCATTTGAGCAATATAACGAGAGCTACTCGACTGGGCACATTAAGAAAAAGTGATTACAAAATAATGAGTTCAGTTCAAATACAAAATGAAAAATAGGTCTAAAGAAGCAACATGGGGAAACCAACAAAAAGCTAATAGTCACTATAAAGTTCAGACAAATTTTAACAAAAAAATCAGAAGAAAATGACACTTTATGCCGGCTACACATACCTTATCTCAGCAAAATAATGTTGGTAGAAAAAAAATGGCCATTTGTAATGAACATTGACAGATGAGGAATTCAAGTTGGCAGTCCAGACCATGGTCTATTTTCTACTGTTCATTGACTGGGATTCCCAGCAATTTTGTAATATATTTATTCTCATATTTTGCTTATAGAGGCAATCTATCCCCTGCATGATGAACAATGGGGAATTACTTCCAGGCAAATCACCTTGATATGCAATGCCCTTGGCAGAACTTGATAAACAGAACCCCACTCCAGGGACCAGTTTCACAAAGCCTTTTTTCAATGACAAATGACAAAACTCAGTGACAAACCTGCTGATAACCAATCAGAAGCAAGGATTTCAGTAGCTTATAACAAAGAATGTCATTTGTCACTGATGACAAGTTTTGTGAAACGGGTCCCTGGTGTTGCCAATTTGTACTTACCTAAGACAATCATCAGGTCCTTTATGTCTGTCATTGGTAGCGAGCATCTTTAAGAGTTTATGTTGATGGTGAGGGGGAAGGCTAGCAAATGTGTGCTTGTTTATCAGATTCTGAAAAGGGTAAGAAGTGAGAAATAAAAACAACTATACTTTCTACAGGTTTGTATAAAATCTATACATGTATATATTTCTTTACTTTTACAGGTACGTGTAGATACAAGGTCACAACTAGAATATCATATTACTTCATAAAAGGACATTCTATTACTATGTAATTGGTGTTAAAAGAAGTCCAGGGGGGTGTTTCACAAAGACTAAGATCGACTTTAAGTTGGACTTACTGTAACTATGGCAGGCTGTTCATTCCACTGTTTGCTCTCACCATTTACTGGCATTGGTCTCTCAAGGGACGTACAAATCATGGTCACAAATCTACAGAACTTACATTTTTTGATAATTCATTATTGAAGGAAAAAATATTATCCAAAGATCATAATGGTGAGAGCAAACAGTGGCATGAACAGCCTGGCATAGTTAAGTCCAACTTAAAGTTGATCTTAGTCTTTGTGAAACACTCCCCAGACCTTGTAAGATTATATCTGAGAGACAGCATCAAGAATTCAATTTGTAAAAAAGAATTAAGAGAAGGTATAGAAATAAAGAAAAAGGGAGTTTTACAACAAACACAAACACAATACAAAGTGAACACTTTTTAACTTTTAATTCCTCCACAGTACAAGAACTGAACAATCATTAGAATATACATACATTTAAATCAAAGAACTGTAACAATGTTTGTTTGAGTGCTTACTAATACACCACCCACTGAGGAATGTACAGTCAAACCTGCTTTAGTGACCACCTGTCTACAAAGACCACATTTCTTGTTTCCCTTGAAAATGTTTTTTATCAAAACTGGTACTAAAGGAACTTAAGACCACCTGCCTGTAAAGACCACCTTTCTTGCCTCCCTGGGGTGATCGCTATAGACAGGTTTGACTGTTTTTACGTATAAAATTATATATAGTGATTATTACCTTTAAATTAACATTGGCAAGAACAGAGTTGGGGGTTTCTAGGTCAACTTGGGGTTTCCTCCTAAAGTCCAGGAAAGGTGCTGCAAAACAATCAAAATAAAAGAAAAAGAGTTATCAAATTAGAACTCTCCATACAACATATATTGCAAAAATCCATCTATAATGCACTATAGCCGTGGCACTCATCAGAATCTGGAAATCACAACATTTTGGCGATGCACGCATTGTGATTTCATTTGAAAAGTGGGCTGCGAGAAAACTTTTGCAGTATGCTGTAAGTAGGTTTAATGAATAATGTATCATAAACTAATGTATAGGCAATAGAGAAAGAAAAAAAATGAATCGCCCGGATTCAAAAGTTAAACAACTTTTTATATAACACAAACTGAACAAAACGAAGTAAAATGTTGACAGAGCCAACATAAATCCAACAAGACAGTTTTGCACTCCGTGGAAGAGTTCTCATTTTATATTTCAGTCTACCGTACTAAAAAAAAAAATTGTGTTCATATCTTGAAATTTACTCTAACTTACATGCGCCATATTTCTTATTTTTCTTGTGTCTCCGTCTTGGCTGCAGAAGGGAGAAGAAAAAAAATCGAAAGTTTTAGCATCCAATTAATAGGCAACAAACAATGCTGCAACCGAGTAAATCACAGAAAATCAACTCATAAAAATTAAATGAATCTGACTCTCACTTTGCAAAACCTATGTTGTTACATAAAAGTGTGGTAGCCGAGTGGTTTAAGCACTTGACTTGAAATTCAAAGGTCGTGGTTAGATCCCTGACACAGCACTAATGTCCTTTGGCAAGGCATTAATCTACATTTGCCACTCAATACCCAAGAGAGAAATGGGGACCCGGTAGGATGACGAAAGCATCAGTGTGTTAGTAATTGCCTATGCCCTCAGGCTCACGGTTACAATATGGTAGGAATACTCCCCAGGGAGTAGAGATGGTGCACACTGTGCGTGTATGAATCCGATGACTGGGGTAATAATATCTGTAAAGCGCTTAGAGACGGTATTCCATATTAAAGCCCCACTGTACTACTTGTAGCTACTTGCTCCCTCTTTATAGAAAACTTCCCCAATCGGTGCCTGTTGGTCCCCCATGATCCTCTTTTTCTTATGTTGATTGAGAGCTGAGTTAATGAGATAGCCACCTGTCGGTGACCTTGCTGGGTGGTCTAATTCCTTCTTGCCAAACTAGTACAGATGGCCTTTAAGCACTATATAAATCAAGATTATTATTATCATTGTCATGGAAGTACTTCAAGAATTCTAAATGAAAGTGATGCCCTGAGAGGAATGCTCATCCATGAGAGTCATCTCCTTCCTTTCAGGGGGTCAAAGGTCAGTCATTCATATGTGTGACTTCACACATTGCATCTTAGATTTACTTGTCACATTTTAAACTTCTCTTACTAGTACAGTCAAACCTGCTTTAGTGACCACCTCTCTACAAAGACCACATTTTTTGTTTCCCTTAAAAATGGTTTCTTATTGAAACATGTACTAGTCTACAAAGACGGGTGGTCGCTATAGACAGGCTTGACTGTATTTACTTCAGAATAAAATGTTTCATTTTCATTGTTATCATTATCATTATCGTTATTTTATCTTCCTTCTTTTCTTATGAAGTCTCCTTTTTCACGTCTTGAATATGCCTTTACCTGCAGCAAACTTTCTACATAACAAGAAAAGGATAAAGAGCTTGCTTGATAAAACAATAGAAACTAGTGCTGTAACATCACAGATATTTCTAATTCCGTTTAACTGCTAGTCAAAACCAGATTTTGCTTTCGTTTTTTTTTTTTTTTAATTGAAAACGGATAGTGCCATGGACGGTCAGATAACGGATGGTTAAACGTTTGACCACAGCACTAATAGAAACTAACCTTTCCACTGAAGCCTGGAAGGGATGCTAAGATCTCACTGATGGTTTGTGACCTTGGTAGCATATGAAGTCTATGATCTACATCAGGACTGGGTTTGGCACTGTCAACTTCATCTGCTTTCAAATAGGAAAATAACATGGGAAAATGAATATTCATCAGACTATCTGCTTTCAGTTATGAAAATTAGATGCATACATGAATATTTTTGAGACAATCTGCTTTCAATTGTCAATATAAGATGCATTAATGAATATTAATCAGACAATCTGCTTTCAATTATGAAAATAAAATGCATAAATGAATATTAATCAAACAATCTGCTTTCAACATTAAAAATTAGATGCATAAATTAATATTAATCAGACTACGGTACTAATATCTACTTTCAATGATACCAATAAGATGCATAAATGAATATTAATCAGACTATCTGCTTTCAATTACAGTGTATGAATATAAAATGCATAGTTAAATGAATATTAATCAATCTGGCTTCAGTTATGAAAATTAGATGCAAAATGAATATTAATCCGACAATCTGCTTTCAATCATGAAAATAAGATGCTTTCATGAATATTCATCAGACAATCTGCTGTCAAATTAGATGCATAACATGTTAATGAGCCGTTCTCAGACCACGATGCATTATTACTGTACTTCGAAAACAAATGCAAGGACTTTGAAGAAATCTGCTATAGGGCCAATTTACAATATTATTTGAATTGACAACAGAAATGGTGTTCGCATTACTTAAAGTGACTCGGTAACATTGCCTCAAATTCTGAAACAAAATCCTGGATTTAGCTCATGCTGCAATCATAATTATAAACCTTTAGGTCAATCAGGAATCCCATGACCTTAACAAGCCGATCGCCTACCGGTATTTGATTATCATGAAATTTATGATTGAAAATCAAAATTTCATTTTTTGTTTTCCTAACAGTTTTTATAACACTATAGTCTATTGGGGAAAATGAGCATGGTAAAACCGTTCACTAAAAGATTTTTACTATTTTGAGGCACTTCATGATCATTTTGAAGCGCAATATATTTAGGGCTGATAATTTTTTTTTTAGAGGTGATTGAAAGGATCACATGTTTCAAGACATAATCCCAGAATTGATTTCTTCAAAGTCTGTGCAATAGTTCCTTCTGATCCTTTATTTTAAGTTAGAATGCTAAACAAATGATACAGCATGCATGAATGAAAATGAAAAGAATACATTTTAGTCAAATCTTGGTTTGTTAAGTGAAATATTTGAATAAAAGATTTTCAAATCTTCAATTTGGGAATAAATGAAAAACAATCCTTCTTCCTCAAAAATGCAATCTGTTACTACATTTAATGCAATTGTTTTGAATTTTAGATGATGGTACATGTATACAAAAAAGGTAAATCTTGAATATATTTATGCTGCAAATTTCATGAGCAAAGTTGTGTTCTAGAAGATGCTTTTTTAGTAATGGATTAGTCTACAAACTCTACACCATTGATTAGTAATATATGATAGGCAACTCTCAAAATACATAATAACAACAGGCTTTTATCCCTGGTATTGCAAAAATGCCTGTAGCACCCAGCGATTATCTCTGAAAACAATGATGTTCGGTGTAAACTGTGTAAAATAAGCTCTTTTTCACAAGATTATCAGACATATTCAAGAGAAGCTCACACTGATATATAGTTGGTTTTAATAGAAGGAGAAAAATGAGAGGAACAGATGAGTGAAAGTTTGAGCAATTCCAATTTAAAGTAAGAAAATTATAATGTTTTGAAGTTGCGATCAAGCAAACACAAAGTGGCAACTCTGTGGCGTATCTTGCATGCTCTCTTCCCATGTGCTCATGAAATTTCATGTACAGAGCAAATTGTAGAGGAGCTTGGGGGATATGTCAGTGTTGCCAATTTGTATCTGATTGATCACAACTTCAATAAGTCATCAATTTTGTACTTTTAATCAGAATTTGCTCAATTTTTCACTGCCTTTTCCTCTCATTGTTCTGCCTCTATTAAAACCAACTTAATATCAGGATGGAATTCCCCTTCAATGATGAAAATACATTCACAGTCAAAACCTGTTGTATTAAGACCACCTGTCTTCTGTAGCAACTCATTTCTCTCTCTAATAAGCAGGACATATCTAAACCGACCCCCCCCCCCCCTCCCCCAAAAAATAAAAATGCAGGTGGATGATACATGCAGATGATAATTGCTCAAAGCAGATACAAAATCAAAAGACCAAATTCTGGAGATGTTAATGAATATATTTTGATGAGAAACATATTAAGTTGACACTAAATTTCAAAAATACAAACAAATTATACCTGACAAGCCGAAGTAACATTGTGTTTAAAATTAATAAATTTAAATTCATAATCTCAAAAATAAATTATAACTTGTAGAACATGAAATAAAAGTATCTCATAAAAGAAAAAGGACATTGTTTCAGTCGTACATGAATAGCATGTACTGCAGCTGTTTTTCGCCAACATTCATATTTTGCTAGTGTAAATTTGACCGTATTATAGTATGACGCCAAACAAAAGATACACTTAAGAATGAAAGTAACAGTCAATTTCAATTTCAAACCACCCTGTAAACAAGTAAGTTAAACATCTGCAATACGTGCTATTCATGTACAACTGAAACAAATGTCCTCTTTCTTTTATGAAGTTGTTTCTTTGTTATTTTGACTTTATCCAACAAAGTAGCCTGTGGATGGGTTACATATTATTATTTTGATTATGAAATATTAATGAAATGAATTTACATCAACATCGCCTGCACTCGTGATAAACTTCTAGTCCTGTATAGTATAAGATGCTGACATCATTTAAACAATAGCTTGAGCCATAATATTTGACACATTTTGTTTTCTTTTTTTTCTAATGTTTTCAACTCCGTTATGAAATAAACCAAATGGTTGTTAAAGATATCATTTTTTGATAAAGTAGATTTGCTTACTGTTGTCACTTTGGGAAGGAACATGTAGAAAATAACTCCCTACAAACAAGAAGGAAATCACAGAAAGCAAGCATAACAATCAAGGGTCATCATAGTGTCATCAAGGGGTTTATTACTGGATTACACTACGATGGTGTGTGATTCAGCGAGGGTTCCACACTGAATGCATGAGCCCTACATGTTAAAGGGATCAGGTATCTATGTCTCAGATTCTGAAACAAAATCCTGAATTTAGCTCATGCTGCAATCATAATTATAAACCTTTAGGTCAGTCAGGAACCACATGACTTTTACAAGCCAATCGCCTGTCTGATTATCAAGATATTAAAGATTGGAAATCAAAAGTTCATATTTCGTTTTCCTAATGGTTTTTATTACACTATAGGCTATTGGGAAAAATGAGTATGGTAAAACCTGTCACTCAAATTTTTTACTTTTTGAGGCACTTTATGATCATTTTGAAGCGCAGTTTTTTTAGGGCTTCAATATTAAACCATATGACAGACACCGATAACATGCAGGGCCGTGCATCTCAGATTTAACATTGTTAAACGATGCCTTTAAAGCTTGGAAATTTTGAGAGCCCAGACTTGGATGAACTCTAAATTTTACAACAGTTCTAAACAGGGCTTGCAGGGGAACTTTTTTTTACATTAGTTGCCTGTTTGGCAATTAATTGTTGAGATTTCCCAATTCAACTTTGTATATATACTGTAAATAGTGTAAAATTCACATGATACAAACTACCTAGTTTAGTAGATACTTCAGTCACTACCACGGTCAAGGCAGGGCGATTCTGTGTAATTTATTCCTATATTTATCAAAATAAAAAAATAAAGAATCGATGTTTGCGATCCATGGATATGCAAAGTCCTAGTGACACATGGAATTGCAAAATTAAGACATTTAACTGTTTGATTGCCTGACCTATTTTACGTGGTTAAGAGCATGAAGTCAATCATGAGCCTTATTCCTAATCTACAGTACTTACCGTCAGCTTTATCAGGTGGTTTCAATGGTTTAAGTATGATGCGTGGTATAATGGTTTGCTTTCGTCTATGTCTGTGAGATGATGATGATGATGAGGGACTATGAACACGGAACATCTGCTGCCCCGTCTCTTCCTCCTTCTCCTCTTTCCTCTCAGTCTTTAACCTTGAGTCTGCTCTGCCATTGGTTGTACTGCTGCTACCACTACCCAGCTCAAAGCCACCTTCTCGCTTGAAACGCTCGCAGGATGGGATGGCAAAGTGCGCCCTCTCTGGGAGAACACACACAGCTGTAAGATATGAACGCATTTATTAATGCTTATTAATTATCTATGTCGACCACCCTTCCTGTATATATTTCCTCACTCTTTCAGCAACAGAGAACATCCTATTCCCTTAGGTCTTCATCATCTCCTACCTTTGTCATTCCCAAATCCCGTAAACAGGCTGGTTTCAAATCCTTTCAGTCCTTAGCCCCACGTCTCTGGAACAAACTCCCCTCTTTCTTAAGAAACAGTACTTCACTAGATTTCTTCAAAAAACATCTGAAAACTTACCTGTACAACTCCTCTTAAATTGTCGAAAGTCTAGGAGAGCAGCGCCTTGTAACCTTTGGAAAAGGCGCTATATAAATCCAATTATTATTATTATTATTATTATTATTATTACTGGGCCATCAAATAAACGTATAGACTCATTTTAAGTTTATATAAAGACATACACATGTATATGATCTATCAAGGTATCTTCTCCAAGCTCAGAGCCAGAGGCTGGTAGCAACATTTTCCACACTTCTCTGTTTTCTGCCCTTTTTAGTAAACTCTTAAAGGAGCATACATGTACCACTTCAAGTCTTTGTGTTCCCGTCCCAATTAGTCTTGGTTGTCCTCTTTCTAATTAGATATATGACGATTTTATTAACTTTTTTTTTTCACTAGATATTTTGATACAAAGGCAAAAGTAACAAACCATCATGATACCTTTCTGACATAAGGAAAACAAAACACGTCCAAATCCTATAACATGATTTTGTAGACCAAATGGAGATTCAACAGGATATACCACCACTGAAAAAATGTTACAACCCACCAGTATAAAGCAAACTATTAATTTTACAACTAAGTACTTTCAGTTTCTTAGTGAGTACATGCACCAAATCTCAAACAGTCTTTTGAGTTCTGTATCTGTATTGTTAGGTCAGCAAAATGTCTGTTCGGACACATCCACGCTAACTTTGTGATGACAGAGCTACTGCAATGATGGAAAAATTTACATACCGGTAAATGGAAATGAATTCCCATAGAATAAAATCACAAATGCTCAAAGCAATTTGTAAGTGATGAATTGGCAAAACAGTTTTAATATAAACTGTATGATGGCTGATTTTTTTTTCTTCCTGAAATTTCACTTCAAGCATTATAAATATTCAAGGCGTATCACTACCATAATATCCTCAATTGGCAACATAGTGGTATGACCATGGTACACATGAAGGTTGGTACTGTATACAGTGGCCCACGACTTTAGATCATAAAATTCTCTTCTCCATTGGACAAATAAAGAACCCTTATCCTAGAGGATAAGACAGTTAACCCACAAGATATGGTTTGATTTGGTTAGAGTTAAAGCCCGTCTGCACTAGTTTGGCCAGGGGGATTAGACCTCCTTGCAAGGTCACTAACAGGTGGTTATCTCATCAAATCAGCTCTCAATAAAAAATAAGAAAAGGGGATCATGGGGGACTGACAGGCACCGACTAGGCATTGTTTGCTATATAGAGGACGCAAGTAGCTATAAGTAGTGCAGTGGGGCTTTAAGACACACATTTTCCATGGACTCTATACAGAGTAGTTCAATAAGCGATGATTACTCACGTCTTTTCTTGATAGGTACATAAGGTTTCTCAGATCCATCAGCATTAGTATCATCAGATGTCTGAGTATTAAAGACATCTGTTCCGTCTTCAGTTTGCATCTCCAACATGGCTGCAGCTTCCTTAGGCAAATCCGTCTGAAGTAAAAAGATAAGAACAAAATTATTTCCTGTTCAGATGCTAAATACTTACAATTACAGTCAGTATTATTTATTGATTATTGGCTATTCAATTCAATTCAATTCAAAGTTTTTTTCTAACACTCTTCATAGAAAACATTTAAAACATAAAATACAGAATGGAATGATAAAACAAAACAAGATAGTGATAACAAATAACAATGGCAATTTATCAGAGTATTTGGGATAGGCAAAAAGGAGGGGTTCCTTATATGAAAGCCTATCCCTAAAGCACAAACATACTGTACCTGAAGAAAAAAAAGAAACAAGAAACAAAACAGAACAAAAAACAAGAAAAACATATTAAAACATACTTTTACAATCAGAGTAAAAAACACTAGTAACAAATTTACTCTACAAAAGTGTCAAAGTTGCCCAAAAGGATGCTATCAAAACTGATTATTATACCTATTCAACAGAAATTGTATATATTAAATTTTGAAAAGATTGAATTTTGCATTTTTTATTTAAAAAAAAAATAATTTCTTGAGCAAATGAAGATTTAGGAAGGTGCATGTAGACCTCGCTTTAGGCACCCCTGCTGGTGTCTGATGAGCCCTATGTGGGATAGACATGTCTTGCCACAGCAGGTGCAGGGGTAGGCCTGACAAGATGCAGGTGGTGTATTTTGCTCCTATTTTTTCTGCGCTGTCTCTCCTCAATAGACTAGCTTATTAACATATTCAAATTTTGTGCATACTGTTATAGAAACATTCTTCTTACCAACCTCTTAGCTTGCCTGAGGCTTGCCTGGCATAGCAATAAGTAATGGATGCAGACTGGATTTCGGGTATTGTAGTCCAATCATTAAAGGCATCGTTTAACAATGTTCAACCTGAGATGCACGGCCCTACGTGTCATCAGTGTCTGTGATATTATAGTATTAATGACTGCTTTGAGAGAAATAGTTGTTTTATTACGCTCAAGGGAAGGTTAGAATTGTGCTATTCCCCGAGGCTTGCCGAGGGGAATAGCCCAATTGTAACCTTCCCGAGAGCGTATGAAAACAACTATTTCTCGAATATTAAAGCAGTCATTAATACTTTTATATGCCGAAAAAAAATAAAGCAGTCATTAATACTTTTATATGCCGAAAAAAAATAGACTAAAAAATAAATTCTGGCTCCAAGCGGAAGATACTGTACATGCACATAGTGTACAAAGTGCAGTATATTTCCAAGTGTAACCATGGTTATTAAAAAATATTGAAATGTTTATGCATGGTTACCGGGAATTTTACAGGAACAGTTGAAGTTTATGAATGCAATTCGACCAATCAGATGGCTGGATTTCTTAAGTGAGGTATATAAGGTGTAATATTGAAGCCCTAAAAAAATTGCGCTTCAAAATGATCAAGATGTGCCTCAAAAAAGTAAAAATCTTTGAGTGATTGGTTTTGCCATTCTCATTTTCACCAATAGACTGTAGTGTTATGAAAACTGTTAGAAAAACGCAAAATTTGGTTTCGATTTCCAATCATAAATATCTTGATAATCGGACAGGCGATCGGCTTGTAAAAGTCATGGGGTTCCTGACTGACCTAAAGGTTTATAATTATAATTGCAGCATGAGCTAAATCCAGGATTTTGTTTCAGAATCTGAGACAAAGTTACCAGATCCCTTTAATAAGAGGTTAATGGAATAACTTGTCACTTGGTCCCCCCCAGGTAAAGAAACATCCATACATTTGAACATGTTACTATACGGGTCTATATTGCTCTTGCATTTTGATTACCGTAATTAACGGTGTATTAACTGCACCTTTTTGCCGCCGAAAAAAATTCAAAGTCGGGTGTGCGGTTTATACACGGTACACCAAAAAGTTTAAAGTTTTTTAAAGTTTTTAAAGTTTCGATTTATGCCCCTCCACCTGGCGCTATGCCTGGCAACGTCTCCCAGCTCAGTAATCGGTGTGTTGACTCACCACTCGGAAACTAGAACAACACTCAAATTTGTCTGTCATCTTGGTTTGAAAGTAATCTTTCTGATAGATTTCAATATGTAGTTGATAAAAATAATTCCTCCAATTTTTCTTCTATTACACGGCGTACCACAAGGTTTTATCCTAAGTCCTCTACTGTTTTTTAAGTCGGCAAAAAAAAAAAAAAAAAAAAAAAAAAAACTTTCTTTTTTTTTAGGGCGAAAAAAAGAGGGGTGCGGTTAATACACGAGGGCGGTTTATACAACATTAATTACGGTACTGCATAATTATAGTAGCCTGAAACTATAAGGAACCTGATAAATTTTTTGGCGCCAGGTATTCCTAGTGTAAACAATGGCTGACCACTGGCAGGGGTCTACATCATGTAGTACATGTGTATGCCACAGGAGGAGAGGGTTCTTTGCAGTAGGTCTTTGGACCTCTTCCCTGGATTCAGACAATCAACCATGTAACATTCAGTGTTCTCAAACAAAGAATTCTTCCTATCAGGTAGTGGCATGATAAGACGTACGTACACGTACATGTACGCTTAACAGAAGTAATACCCTCAGTGACATTGCTAAATGGCAATAAAACCTCATTCTCTCTCAGAGTTATAAACTTCACAAATCTAACATAATGACTGCGGGTCATTCACAAAAGCAATGACTTGCGAAAATGTCTTTGGGCCTATTACTCACAAAAACATCTTTTTATGTGAAAGTATTGGTTTATCCAGTAAGATATGACTTGTGAATGCCACAGTAGTACACCTCAGGGTCTACGTCCAACTGATGACAGCACATCGCTGTCCACGTCTTTAACAGCTCATCACTGTATATTTTGCACTTGGATTGAGGCCTACACACATTTTGGACATGGCACACACCACACTGCAGTGCCTAATCTTCGTTGCACGAAGTAGCACTTAATGAGGAAGAAGAAGTAGATGAAATATTTCTACTTTGAGATGCAAAATGAAAATGTGTTCTTTTGACTCACCTTTAACCCATAGACTCCCATCAAGCCTCCCACCTTGTAGAATGCACTGTCCTTTCCTCTGGATCCTGAGTGCAGCATGGCGTTCAGGCAGGCAAGGGGCTGTGTACCACTGCAAACCAATCACAAGGAAGAACAAAGTTTATTCATAAAGTCTTCTTCCAAAGCTACATAAATACTGGCACTACAACATGTACATAAATTGTAGTTAAGTGGCTATTTCTATGGTATTACATTATTTATAAACAAATGTTTTCATTCCGGCATGATCTTTCATGATCTTATTGTAGTAAAGGATGCAGAAACATTTAACAAGCAGGGGTAAACTAATGTTTCTTTGATTGGTGGGTGGAGCAAAAATATTTAGGCCAGGGTCTTTGTACAACAACCGATGCTCATATCCTAATACATTGTACTTAAAGGATCTTGGGTGAAATTGGGGGGGGGGGGGGGGGGGGGTCTTGAGTAAAATGGGGGGAGGAGTACTGGAACCCTGTGATCAAGTGTATCACTTTCAAGGGAGCTCTTATTAGATTGTCTAGTATTACTAGAATGTATTCATTATTCTTGTTCAGCACACAGCTACATGTAGTCTAACACAAGGTCCATAGTACACATCTCCATGTGCATGTATTCATAATTAAAATGAGATTTCATTGCAGTGATCTCATGTACATGTACAGTGTACTTTAAATTTATTTGATTCTTTTCTGAGCTATTATTCAGTACTAGTGTAGCACCTTCATGTCAAGTAACCAACCAATCAACTACATGTAAAGGGTATTGCATTACCAAAAAATTCAACATGAATAATTGCAGAAGTAAAATATGCATGTGGAGGTGTCCAACATTTACAGTGAAATATTTTATATACAACGTAATTTGCACTTTAAATGTCAACAGCTAAATCTACTACAGTCTACAGTAAAACACATTTCAACAGTCATTCACTGTTTTAAATTTATACAATATCAGATAGGAAAACTGGGGAAGCCCCTAAATCATCACATGGGAGATACACTCTACAGACTATTGAAACATCATTTTTATTTACATGTACAATTTAACATCCTTAAGAACACATTCACATTGAGATGTTTTTTTTTCTTCAGTACATGCAAAATAAACAATATCTTACCTTCTTTCAAACAGAAGCAGAAGCACATAGAAGAAATGGCAGGGGATAAAAACAAAGAAAACAACATTGCTTTGGTGATGCATTTACATGTATTGCTAGACAAAGGTGCCGACAAATATTTCACTGTTTTCACACAAGTAAATGTAATCTCAACAATTAGAGCTCTTCAAATAATTTATCAGTTGCAATATTGAAGATTGAATTACAGGTACATTTTTCCCACTAGAGCTCTTGGACAGATGTCCCACAAAAATAGATTTTCCTATACATGTTCATGTACATACATAGTTACACACATGCACCGGTAGGTATACTTTGTAGACAATGTCTACTTTCTGTTCTTTCACGTTTTGCAGGTCTCCTAACCTGGATTGCTCTTCATGTAAATGTATTTATCAATAACATCTGTTACTGTATAACATAGTTTAAAGATAGACAGCCATGTATACATGTATGTGATAGACAAGTGTACAGTGCCAAATTCTTACTTTTACCAAGCCATGATCAATGGCTTCCGGTACTCAAATACAAGACAAAACTTTTCGAAAAGGGAAGCACTACACTGTAAATGCAAGCCACAATGCATACTAGTAACTTTTCTAAATACATGTCTACAATGCATTTTAGTTATACAAGTCAAAGCAATATATACACATATTTGTTTCACTGGGGAATCCCATTCATACATGTATACATCAACATGTTTGTACATGTAATTTCTTTTTCTTAACTGTTTTTGGCAAATATGCTTTCCAAATTTCAAATATTCAGCTTTCTAAAGCAAGCAAGGGATTTTACTGGAAGAGGGGTATATAACAGCATAGGTGAAGTGCATGTCAGTGACAACTACATGTAGGAACAACATTGATGATACACAATCGTTCTAAAAAATGCATGTACTGTATCATGGCCAAGCCTAAGTTGAAAGTCAAGTTTATCATGCTTGATGTGTGTGGATATAGCCCTACACTCTCAACCATGCAGACGAAGGTCCAAATGGATCTGAACAATATGCTGTGGACCAACTAAAAAATATAAAACTCTACCAACTAAAAATTTGGCAACACAAATAAAAGTTGAATATCACTTGTTTTCCGTACAAAATTGAAATTTTTCATTTCAAACTACATGTATCTTCTGTTCAAGGATCATTTCTAGATACTTGTACCGGTATGCGCTTTTCATTTGAAAGACTTCAACAAAATGAAATCAAAAGTGTTGCCAATTCGAGAAGACAAATCGTTAAATTTAGACATTCAAAAATCATTTCCTGATATGGGCTGACATGTGACACATGGGCGTGCAGAAGCAAAACAAGTGATCACTGATGACTGAGTAACTTACTTGATGTCTTTGAGTGTGTATTCCTGGATATCACGAAGAATCTCCTTGTAACTCATGGGAGTCTTGGGATGCTTCTCTAGAACCTGAAAAAAGGTCATTGATGAAAACAATCATTATCATTCATTCAATGAAAGCAATCATCATCATCATTATCATCATCATCATCATTATCCTTATTATCACTATCATCATCATCGTCAATCATCATCATCATCACCATCACCACCATCACCATCACCATCACCATCACCATCATCATCATCACCATCATCATCATCATCATCACCATCACCACCACCATCATCATCATCATCATCATCATCATCATCATCATCATCATCATCATCATCACCATCATCATCCTCATCCTCATCAATAACTATAACAAAAAATAACAATAATTAGTGTCGGTCTACGAAGGGTATGCATTATCATAAAGTTAGCATCAAATCAGCAATGCGAATCAGACATTTCGTCGCAGATCTCATGACTTGTATTTGCGTTTTACGGCGGAATCAATATCGCAAACTCTTGACCTTGTGAGACCGCGACCGAGAACGAGGCCGAGAGTCGAGAGGTCAGCATTTTTGTAATTTGTAAATCACATCTTGGTTCATTATGATCAGGAATACTAGGAAAGTAAGGATTTTTTTTTTATTTTAAGGTAGCTTGCAATGTTCGTCGGGCCGGGTATAGGAATGGGTGATTACGAACACATTTTTCGTTCGGAAGGAAAATAGCTCTATCATCAACATGCTATGCGCATTGGCCATTGCATGTTGTCTCCCATAGACATTGTACATAAGCCGCGCCCGCAGACACAAAACAATGCAAGGCGATGCCTCAAAACAGTTTACTAAAACTTACCATGCGCGCTGCCTCGACCCATGTTCTCCCTTTACTCCTCCTCTTCCTATCCTTCATGATGTCAGGATATTTTCCAGCGCTTAAAATGCGCAAGATACGGATGAACAGTGTAATAAAACTTCAAAACATCGTCGATTGTCCTTGCAGAAATTCTCACTCCCTATCCGCCATTTTGCGACAACCGTTGACCTTTAGATGAGATAATTGACCTCTGAATACCGAGAACTAATTTGCATACGACGTAAACTCGCAATCGAGTGCCTGGGCTGCGATGTTCATGCATGTGCTGTCGAACAAAGGAAACACTGTCATCGGACAAAAGCTCTCTAAAACATCAAATAACAAAAAAAAAAATTCGATTTGCACATGGTTTTTCTAATTCTTTTTTTTTCTTCTCCTTTTCTTCCAAAGATATTATGCCAACTGATCAACTAATTTGGAAACTAGCAAGGCTTATATCAACTGACCAAAATTATCATTATCAATTTTGTTTTCTAGTTTCCCCCGTTTAAACTTCAGAAGAAAAAAGGATTTTGCTTTATATAACTATATATAAAAGGCCACTTATAAAAAATTAAACAAATTATTAAATAAAGTTTTACTTTATTGTAAAGTTCTGTAAATCAGAAAGGCGATTATTTCCAGGCATATCGGTTACCATATTAATTCGAGATTTTTTTTTTCTCGTTTTTTGTTACTGATAGCATTCATCATAGCTTACCACAGTGACCGGTAGTTTATCCATGTTGATATCATGCAGGAATTTTACATTCTTCTTTCATTTAGCTTCATTAATTATGCAACAAAAATAATGATAATAAAAACGATTAAGACATAATTATCAAGTATACTTTGTCGACTATTAGCAGATACTCAAAAGCAAATTACATATTACACACTATCGCGTTGCTTATTTTACCAAATTTAAAAGATCGAGAGGGCAGATAAGATTCTCTCTCTCTCTCTCTCTCTCCCTCGCTTTTTCTCTCTTTTTTTTTTTTGTTTTGTTTTGTTGATAATTGCAATGCCTCAAAGCTATTGTGACGTAACAACATCTCGAAAACGGCAAACGGGGAATCCCCCTAAAGCACATTATGCGCGCCCTGGAAGTGTGTTGACCCATGACCCAGATCATATAAGAGTAAAAGTTCCTATCACTGATCAATAGGCATAAATATTCTCAAAAAGAATGAAACGCCGATCAACACCAAAAAACAGTTTAACAAAAAAACTGATCTCGACTAAACATACATGGTTCCGATGCAGTTTAGCATGGTATTAAAGGCTGATGAATTAAGGAGGGATGCACCATGTTGCACTCCATCGAAACATAATGCCTTTACCTGCATGCCCCTCCCTAATTAGACCCGGTTCAAAAAATCTAATAGGTTATTTTGTTGATGATGTAATTGAAACGCTTTTCCTTTTATGTGTGTCGAACAATACAAAATTAAATGCCAAACGTATCACTTTTGTGGGGGGCGGGGGCATGCATTATGGTTCAAGACAAGGCCACACAGAGGAATTTTTTCCTTTGGGGGACGGGGGGAATGTGCAATGAATGTTTGATAATTAATTGCATTTTTTTCGTTTTTTGGGATTTGTGGGGGCGGCCGCGTACCCTAGCATCCGCTGCGTACAGTCATGATTCATTGGGCTAAGCAATGGTCTCGTAACTGTGAGGCCCAAGGATCAAAATCGTGTCGATCAGCTATATTAGTGTCCTTTTGTGAGGCATTAATCCTCATTACTGTCAATTATGAGTTAAGGACGTAGGTTCCCTAGCTGATTAGCATAGTAGCACACAAATGCTTTAGCAGTCACGCAAAACAAACACTCGCAAATTATTATTCAATAAAATCTAAGAATCAAGCCATTATCTAGATCTATTAGAAATAAATTATTTTTTAAATCCTTACCGTAAACTGGGGTAAAAATAATTATTCCACCATTATGACCAACAGTGTATATACAGTGCGTCCCAGAAAAAACGAAACCGAGAATTATCGATGTTTTATCATAACTTAATCACAATTATAATTAACAAATGACACATATTTGGAAAGCTTATAATCCTCCTCTTTCATTTGATGCAACTCATATGATTCATATCTCACGCATGAGTGATTACAAGCAATTTGAAGAGAGGAAACCAAAAAGTCATTTGGCGGGCGATATCTGAATTTCAAGGAGAAAATCACATTTTTAGAAAATTCAATTTCTGCTCTTTCATATGACACCTCAATCAGGAAAAATGAGCCAGGAATAAAAAAGTTATGTTTGTTTAAAGTAATGCTTGCATTTCCATAATTTGATCAAACGAGCTCGTTTTCACTGGCTACCTGCCGTAGCAACAAACAGAGTTGACAACAGACCTAACTCCGTTTAGTTGAAGATCAGCCTTGCATCAGGTCTTTCGTCTTCTGTGTGCATGGCTGATCGTCAACGAAACGGAGTTAAGTCTTTTGTCAACTCTGCCCCCTGGACCCCCGACAATTAGTGACAATGCCAGTGACACAAAATAAGGTATCTAAATATGCTTATCTGACCGTAATTTAATGCCTAAAAACTATGAGCTTCCGGGGGCTATTAGCCCCTTGACCCCCGCCGGTGCAAAGCCCCTGGACCCCACGCCAATTACGCTCCACTCGCTTCGCTCGCTCCACTCAACCTGATCGTTAATACTCCACTTTAAAAAAAACGTTCCGTGGGGCCTGCATGTAACATAATTATAAGAGTGGTGGTGCTGATGCACATTTTTCTTCTGCCCCCCCCCCCCGAAACGTTTTTGCTCATTACGCCACTGCCCCCTGGAAGGTGATCCCCCTGGAATGCCCCCCCCCCCCCCCATCCCAAACTGCTTCCGGCGCGCCAGCTTTTGCAGCCAATATCAAATTCTGTAGAACTTTGCAGGAATTATAAATATGTCATTATACACTGTCGCTCATGAAGTTGGAATATTTGTGTTTTTCCCCAATTTATGGAATTATTTAAAAAATAATTAAAAAATAATAGATCTAGATAATAGTATACATTCTCAGATTTTATTGAATAATAATTTGCCAATGTGTGTTTTGCGTGACTGCTAAAGTATGTGTATGCTACTATGCTTATCAACTAGGGTTCCTACGCCCTTAAGTCATAAATGACAGTAATGAGGATTAATGCCCCACAAAAGGGCACTAATATAGCACATCGACACGGTTTTGATCCTGGGGCCTCACAGTTACGAGGCCATTGCTTTGTTACAGAACCATGACTTTATACGCAGCTGGGGCTTGGGTAGAGGGCAGTTTCCATAAATATAAAAAAACAAAGAAAATGCAATAAATTTTCAATTATTTATTGCATTTTACCCCGGTCCCCAATATAAAAAATCCTCTGTGTGCCCATGCCTTGAGTCACAATGCATGTCCTATCTGTGAAATTTAAACGTTAGCAGTGTCCTGATATTCAAAGTATGCAAGGAAAGCCGTTTACTTGCTAGACTTCACTGTCAGACACTATTGAGTGACACACTTTTTTTTTTTCTTCTTTGGTAATAACATACATAAAATGAGCTGTAAAGGGTACATGAGCATATTTTGTCTACATCAATTACCCACTTCTTGTAATGGCGTACGACCATTCGGTACAATGGTCTGAAAATCAGACTATTACTTACTGACTTGGTAGCTCTCAAGTCGATTCGACAACTAATAGTCGTTATTTTCCCACTGAAAGACATTTTCAAGCCCCCTCCCCCTTTTTTTTTTAAAGGTAATACAAAGTTTTGGTATGGGGTCATGAATTTGGTTCAAATGAACATATTGGAAGCATATACGATCCTACAATATTCAGTGATCGTTGTCGCGGTCGAAATCGACTCTAAAGTTATGAAATTGTAAATAATAAACACTTTATGTTGAATAGCTCCCTCTCAAGGTCAAGATATTAATCAAGCTATAAAACAATGTTTATTGACTAAAATCGACCGATTAGCTATTCTTGTTCGGAAATTATATACCACAACTACATACTCTGAGATTTTCATGGTCGCAGCTACCATTGTACGGCCGTAGGAGCTATTTGAAATTTATCAAAATTTACCGGGAGCACCGGTAAATCTTTATATTCAATATTTCTCAAAAGCAGAAGTGTTTTAGAGGCTAAAATTTCTGGTGTTTTTAATACATCCACAGGGGCATCCAAATAAATCAAACTTGTTAAGAATAACTATCCACCCATTTTTTCAAAATTTCCCAAAACTTTGTAATACCTTTAAGGGAAGTTCTAAATTAGTATTATCTATCAAATGCGGTTGGAATTTAACCTTTTCTTCTTTTCTTTTTTTGGCCTGCAAATGGGACATAGTACCTTTAAAGCTTATCTGTACTAGTTTATAGGAGGGATTAGACCACACTAGGTCACTGGACAGGTGGTTATCTCATCAACTCAGCTCTCAATTAACATAAGAAAAAGAGGATCATGGGGGACCAATGGTCACCGATCAGGCATTGTTTTCTATACAGAGGGAGCAAGTAGCTACCAGTAGGACAGTGTGGCTTTGGATAGGAGGTTTAAAATGTTATATTTTTCTTAAATCGATACTGAGCTTTCATTATTAGATTTTATAGTTTTCATGTGCGTGTTTTTCTGACATTGTAAGAAAAAGAAGGAAAAAACAGTGAACAACAATATAGTATTTCACGACCATATGAAATAGAAACATATTTATAGGCAAAAGTGTTGTGGTCTGTTTACCTAGGATCTTTGTATCTCACTTTTTTTGGGTTCCCCCTTCAATTTTGCGAAAATGGAGCTTTTAAGGCATCGTAAAAGGAGTCAGTGCTAGTTTTTGTTCCAAAGTCAACTTTTAAAATAATCTTGAGTTATAACAACCTGTCTCCAATTATACATTAGCCCTTATACCCCAATCGCGAGGTTTATTTATCACAAGCCTTATTTTATTTGTTCTACAGCCCTTCGTCCTCAGATTACCGTTTGATGGGAAATGAATGATGTTTATTTTTTGGATATCAAAATACAAAAAACTGTAAAAAGAAACCCCCCAAAAAAAATCCCCCCCCCAAAAAAATGTTTAAACAAAATCTATAATTTTTTTTTTTTTTTAAATCCAAAATCCAAAATTTCAAGGTTATGGGGTCAATAAATTACGACAGCATAGATAAGTTTAAGTAGCTTGGCTTAGTATGCTAGTTAGTATAGCTAAGCAATACCTTGTTTATTCCACATATTTCTTATGTTGTGTTAGAAATTTATAGTCAATATTTTGTTGATAGATATATAACATCATCTGAGCAGTAGCTAACCAATTATATTGGTCTTTTTGTGGGCTCTCCTTTGCAGGGGCTGCTGATGAAGTATATGTTTTGATTCCTGAAATCGTTCGCAATCGCACAATAATTTTTTTTTTTTTTAAAGAAGAGCAGGATTTGGCTATTTACCCCCCTTATACAAAAACACAGAGTAGGTCTAGATTTAGACCCCGGCCCTATACGGGCTTTACAAAAGAAACAAATATGAATACACAAGTAAAGATTGATAAAATATGAGGACATAAATAAAGAGCGAACAAATATTTGAGATAACCCTTATCATATTGCCAACTAACAATATCGAATATTGATTCAGCTAAAATTCCATATAGTCTAGATATATACCGCAATAAATCATGTCGACGTCGAAGAATGTTAAAATATCTTTATCTACGGGTGTAAGGTTAATTGTTCCGGATCCGAGATAGGTTTGGACCTTCCGTAATAATCTAATATCATGGACTGGGGATCGAGATTAAGATGCAGGCCCGTAACCAGAGTTTTCAATTAGGGGTTCGTTTTAAAACAGATAGGGATC